>ML093508.1:0-28221 GCA_003697995.1 Taxidea taxus jeffersonii
CCATGAACAGGAAGCAGTCCATAGAGATTTCTGCAAGGAGAAAATCCATGAGTGCTTGTTCCACTCCCAAAATGCTTATGGACAGTTGTGCATTTTCTTCACAAACTCTCCTTTAAAAAAATTAATTTCTTGGGGCGCCTGGGTGGCTCAGTGGTTAAGCCTCTCTGCCTTCGGCTCAGGTCATGGTCTCGGGGTCCTGGGATCGAGCCCCACATCGGGCTCTCTGCTCAGCGGGGAACCTGCTTCTCCATCTCTCTCTCTGCCTGCCTCTCTGTCTACTTGTGATCTCTGTCAAGTAAATGGATAGAATCTTTAAAAAAAAATTAATTCCTTATATAAGACAGAAGGTCTCTGTTAGTCCTGATATGTTCTGAGCACAAGTTGTCCAAACTGAGACTCTGTCAGAAGTAGCTGCTCTGACCACCAGAGGGTCAGGGGCTCCTCTGAAGAGGTCCCACCCAAAAGGTGGAGGCTGAAACACCATATCAGGGTTTCCTGCAAGTGAGGCTGAGAGGAAATGCCTGGCCTATACTCCTGGTGGTGAAACATTAGCAATCATTGGTAGATTTTTCTTAAAAATGATAGACAAACCACAGTTAGATGATTTCATAGGTATTATTTTTTTCCTGACTGTCCATGTATCCTTGGCTTATATTCCTTGCAAAGAAGCATTTTTCCAAAATTTTAAAATGATAAATAACCCAGGGGTGTGTTGATATGATGGTCATAAGCAAATAAATGTCTGTTTGAACATGGTAACATGGAAAGCATTTTGCACAGCTGAGTCAGGGCATTAAATTCACCACCCACAACCGATGGTTCCTTCAGAGCACAAAACATTGCCCCGTCGGTTTGCAAAGCACTGTCCTTCTGCACCCAGGGTCTGGTCCCTCACCACCACTCAATCATCACTCTCACCTTCCCTCATAGTCTGCATCATCAGTGATTTTGCTTCCAAGTTCTGTGCACCCAATTTCTCAAACTATCCTCGACCTCTTGCACTACCCCCATCAGCGTAAATTACTTCACCCGACTAAACTCACACATTTCACCAAAACCATCATTTCAGCTCACCCCTAGAGTGACCCAATCTCAGCAGATCCCTCACAGTTCAGGGACCCAATACTAGGTGACCAGGCCAGCAATCCTATGAGATGCACCCCACAAAGCAGAAGTCAGCCCTTTTCTCTGAATATGCTTGCAGCAGCCAGCTTGGGAAGATATCAACACTTACAAAGCAAAGAGACAAGTATCAGTGGCTGGGGTTGATTGCTTCGCCTGCACCCCAATGAACTAGGTTTGTAATTCCATTTGTAGAAACTACCAGTGCACTGAATTGTCATCATTATCCAATACTACATTCTAACACTAGAATTTAACTTCCAAGGATGTCTCAGCACAGATGCTCAATTGGAATGGTTACTTTCTTAGAAATGAGGAAACAGCAATGCATGTCCCCAGGGTAAGTAAGTCATAAGGAGAGAAAAAAATATTTAAGAAAGAGTACCAGGGGCTAAGGCAACATAAGGCATTTCTAGGCTTAAAGGAAGTTGAAGGACAAAATAGGATAAAGATATATTATTGAAGAGCTTCCTGAATTATTATCAGTAAAAAAACTTTTCCTAGAAATTAGTGGGTTTTATTTTGATTGGCTTCTTATTAGTAATTGTAACTTGTCCCATTTCCTGGATCAGTGAGTCCCAAACTGTATGTGAGCAACCACAGAAGTACTACAATTCGGGTAGCTTTTGAAGATAAGCCACTGAAAGAGATTGGGGAATGACTTCATTTCATAGCTTTGAATAAAGTATCCAGAAACCAGTCTGCTTCCAGGCCAGGCCTCTTAGTGAAACAGAAAAGGTCGAGCTTGGGAAAGGGACCTTTCCGTACTCCATTTTGGGCCCTTCTCTCTTGTGTTCTCATGTCCTCTTACATTGAAATGAATTACATTTATTCACACTCAAGAATTGATAGCTGTTAGCAGCTTAATATGTTCTCTCTCACACAGATATTTGCCACAGTTCCTTAAATTCAAAAGGATGAATTGTTTGGGGCAGGCTGATGGAAAAGATGAGGGGCTGGGAAGGGGCAAGTGCTCAACCTCATGTTGTTTGCTGGCTGGGCTAGCTTACAGAATTAGACCAGGAAGGACCTAGACCACTGCTCCAAGTGCAAGCAGGGTTCCTCAGAGATCCTAAGAGTGGTCAGTGATGACAGAAGTTCAAAACTACTTTTATAACAATAGTAAGGAGTCATTTGACATTTTTACTTTCATTCTCTCACAAATACAGTGGAGCTTTCCAGAGATAGATGACGGCAAGTATCACAACAGATCAAATGTCAAAACAAGAGAATCCAGACATCTATTGCTACACATTAAGGAGATAGGGAAAAATGTAAATTATTATTTCAAAATTTTATTTTAGTATTTTAAAAATGTTTAATAAAATTTTAAAATTAAAAAATAAAAATTCAATAAAATTTCAAAAGCAAATTAATTTTGAATAAATTTCAACTTAAAATTTTAAATATTTTTTAAGTTCAAAACTTAATTTTTTTCAAAACTTAATTTTTAACAAAAAATATTTATTTGCATATGGTGGCTATTAATATTTTCTAAACTTTCCATTTTAAGTTATAATAGCATAAACATTTACAAACTTGTCTATAAATATGTAATTTTATATGTTTTTAGGCCTTTATAAATTTATATCTTATATAAAGAAAAGCCCTTAAGGTCTGCAGTACTTTTTTTTTTTTTTTAATGACTCAAGCTCCTTCTTACCAATTTGGCTTCCTCTCTTTCTCCTTCCCTCTTTTCTTCCCTCACTCCTTCCTTTTCTTCCTTCCTTCCCTTTTTTTTTTTTAAGTCCACTCTAACCCCAATATGAGTCTCTAACTCATGACCCTGAGATCAAGAGTCATACACTCTACTGACTAAGCCAGACAAACACTGTAAGTCCTCAATAATTTTTGAAGCATGTAAAGAAGTTCTGAGACCAAACAGTTTGGAAACCACTGAACTGGACATCCTTGCTCTGACCCTGACAGTTCCGTGCAGTTTATCTGTTTAATTCTTCTGGGCAATCGTTAAGGCACATTACATTCATGGAAACTGTGTCTCTTATTTAATAAAGCCAGTAAGGGAGAGAGGGCAGAGAAGGGAAGGGAAGGGAAAAAAAGGAAACAAAAAGGGAGGAAAAAAAGAAAGAGAAGGATAGATGAAGGAAGTAGAGGAAAGTCCTAAACTATGCATAGGGATGTGCCCTGTAAGATGTCTATTCAATGACTAGCAGTTTCATAGTCAATACTGAGCTATACTTTTCATTAAAATATTTCAAATATTTCCTGGGATAATATAAATGTGACATGTATTTGTTTACTTAACCTGTGGTAAATAGGTTTGCCGTTAAGACGGGTTTTGTTTGGCCGGCTTGCTGCTTTCCAAAAAAAAAAGCCAAAAAACAAACAAAAAAACTCCCAAGAGCTAAATCTAGAAAGTTTTGTGTAAAAATCCGGACTTCTAGTTGCTCTTGAAACTTGAAAGTAACTACCAAGACAGATTTTGAAAGACCCGTAATGCAGCAGTTAGCTGGGACTAAGGAGCCTTTGTCTGTTTCTGCATGGTGTGGACTCAACAGAGCTCTTGCTCCCCAAGACTTACAGCTCACATGCCTCATTCATCTGTTACCTGCCTCAGCTGGGAGGCTCTGAGACACTGAATTCTATCATCAAGATAATCTTTAAACCTCTTTGGGTCCATGATAAGAATGTTCTACGTGTCAACGAAAATATAACTTGAAGTGCAAAAAAATTTTTTTAAAAATCACCTCATCTCACCACACAGTGGCAGCCCTCAACATTTTAATGTGTTTTTCCTATGCTTAGTGTTAGAGAGCTGTGATCATATGTGGAATACAATCACAATCCCCTGTTATTTTCTCTAGCTCTTTTAGAATAACTACTTGACGTCATTAAAAGCCCATTTAAACATAGTGTCAAACGTTGTGTGATACTCCATGGTGTGCATCTGCCATACTTCACTATTTCTTTTGTTAAATATTTAGGTTTATTATTTCCTATTATAAATAATAGTGGTGCACATCTCATGTCCCAAGTTAAAAAAATAAAAACACTTATTTAACTGAAATTGGAATCCCCAAAATGTATTTTAAGTGGGACTTTTTCAATATATTGGGGTTGTCGATGTTCAACTACACAGAAACATCCAAAATATGGATTGGGCCCAAACATTCAAGTAGCACCATTTTTTGTGGGATAGTATTCTCATTTTTAAGCTCCTGTGATATTTTCAGGGGTTTTTGTATTTCCATTAGGGCATTCTGGATCCCTATGTCAAGGCAACCTTCCTAACAGGCTGTTATTATTTTATTGTAATTAATGTCTACATGAGCAGCTGTGCAGAAGTCCTGAACAAAATTCTGTTTCAAAACTGAGTGTCAGACACTAAATGGACATTCATATTGGTTGGTAATAAAATGGGGGTGGGAAAACTTTCACCAACTGAGCAAAAGAGTAGAAAATTAAAATAAATCATTAAAATCAAGTGGGTGTGAGTTGGCCAGGAGACAAGCACAGCCTGCCAGTAAAACAAAGTATCAATTAAATCCTATCCCAGAAAAGCAAAGAAAACCACCTATGACACTGTTCAGCAACATGACTGCATGACAACTGTGATGTGTATGGCAGTATTTGTATTACCTTCTCTCCAGGTCAGACATGGATTAGCCAGGGAAAAAAAGATTCTATGAGGCAGATGTTGAAGAAACCCTCACAAGAAAACCCACTCCAAAGTCATCCATACAAACAATAAAACCCTCACGGCAACACATGCTCACTATAATGCAGCACAGCAAAGTGCCCCCCACTTATGGAGAAGGAGGCAGGAACAGGGAAATAGCACCGTTTTGTTATCATGTCCCTTGAAGAAACAAGAATGTGTGATGTTTTATTAATGGGCATGATCCCTTTATCCCTTTATCTAAATAACCTGGCAAAAGGTAATACGGTGATTTCATGCTCTGCTGAAAGGAAGTGGGATGGCTTTCTGCCCTAAAGCCCTTGGTGCTCTTTCAAGCACTGCATGATGCATATTTGCTATTTCTTTACCACAAATACCATCACAGTTATATGAAAGAGTTGATCAGGCTTCCTGCACAAGTGCTCATACGCTCCAGGGCCTGACAGCTCATGCAGTCATATCCAATATGGACAGTGACTACTGAAGTCACAATGGCAGCAATCTTTTTTTCTTTCCTATCATTTGGTTATATCACAATATGCTAATTAGCACAAGATCATAAGGTCAGTATATTGTCATGTTGAAGTGATACCTCTTACAGTGGGAAAACCCCTCAGAAAGATCTTAAGACATGTTACCAAGAACCACAATATTCTGTTATTTTGAACAGGACTTTTGTCTTTTTAAGATTTTATTTATTTTATATATTTGACAGAGAGAGAGATCACAAGTTGACAGAGAGGCAGGTACAGAGAGAGAGAGAGGGAGAAGTAGGCTCCCTGCTGTGAAGAGAGCCCAATGTGAGGCTCAATCCCAGGACCTTGAGATCATGACCTGAGCCGAAGGCAGAGGCTTAACCCACTGAGCTACCCAGGCGCCCCGAACAGGACTTTTTGATCACAAAATCTCGGAGACAGATCTTCCATCCCATGATGATTAAAAAAAGGCTATGTATTTACTTAATTAACAAATCTGTATTGAATGCCAGTATGGGCAAGCACCTCTAAGCTCTAAGCATAAAGCAGTAAATAAAACCAAAAAATGCCTGACCTCATGAAGAAAAATAAAGGCGTGCAGAGACAGGGCGTGCCAGCTTGCCATCTTAAACACCATCATTAGGGAAGGCCTCACTTAGAAGAATTCAGTTGAGTAAGACATAAAGAAGTGAGGGTGTAATCCACAAGGGTATCTAGAGAAATAATATTCCAAGCAGAAGCCCAGAAGAAAGAGCATAACCTCACAAGTTTGAAGAGTGGCAAGGTGTATGGAACAGGATGAACAAGAGTAGAATGTAGGAGACTCAGGAAGAAGGGCAAAGTGGCAACCAGGAAGTATGAGTCTTATGTTGTTGTAGGGTCTTTGGTTTTTACTGAATGGGGTGGGAAGCCATAGGAGGTTTTGTACAAAGGACTGGTATTACCAGACCTTACTTGTAACAGGACACCTACATAGGAAATAGGCTGTCAAGAAGTACAAATAGAAGAGGGAGACTAGTTAGGAGACAACTGCAATAATGCAAGGGCAAGATGATAGTGATTTGGACCAAGGTGCAGCAGGGTATTGGTCAGAATATGAAAGTGGTGCCACAGAATTTGCTGTTAGATTGAATGTAGTTCATGGGACAAAGAGAGGAGTGCAAGGATTGTCTCCAACATAGCTGGATATACAAGTTTAGAGCTCAGGGACAGGGTCTGGACTAAAATTTGAATCTCGAGTCATCATTGTAGAAATGGTGCTTAAAGCAAGGAGCATGATGTCATAAAACTAAGTGATAAAGTGTTTTAAGGAAAAGGAAATGGGGGAGTCTGGATGGCTCAGTTGCCACAGCATGTGACTCTTGATCTCAGGGTTGTGAGTTTGAGTCCCATGTTGGCTGTAGAGATTATTTAAAAATAAAACAGAAGGAAGGGGAAGGGGAAGGAAAAGAAAAGAAAAGGGAAGGAAAGAAAGGAGGGAAAGAGGAAGGGAAGAAAGGGAGGGGAAGGAGGAAAGGGAGGGGCGGGAAGTAAGAAAGGAGAAAATGACCAGTTGTACAAATCCTATTAGTGGTCAAGTCAGAGTACTAAAAACTGACCACTGGATTTAAGAACATGGGAGTCGTTAGTATACATGACATTAGAAGTTTCTTTGACATGATGGAAGTAAACATCTGACTAAAGTGCATTTGGGAGGGAAGGTGAAGTAAGAAATGGAGACAGTAAACATGGAAACTCTTTCAAAGAATTTTACTCTGAAGAAAAGAGAAATGGGATGGTAGCTACAGGGAAACAGAAGATCAGAAAAGGTGACCTTTAGATGGCAAAAATTCCACTGTGTGTCGGCATGAACACTGTGGTACAGAGATAATAATTAGTGCTGTAGGAGGTAGGGAGAGAACTTCTGGAATTGGAAGGAAATGCTGAGACTTAGTGCTCCTGTGTAACCAATGGAGTAATGGGAGAGAAGACAGAATTTTGCACACAGAGATAGATCACTGTGTTAATGAGACAGTAGCAATCTGGGGCACCACAATCTAGTCTGGCCACCCAGAATGGCAGTCACAACTACAGAGGCAGTAGCTCAAGTGGTAGGGGCCCCAGGAGAAAAAAAGAACTCTGCATGGGGGCAGCTCCTGGAACCACAAAGGGAAGCCATTTGCCCCTCTGTTGGAGCTTGCCCTGCATTGTCTGACCAAGTATCAACTCATTGACCCCAGCAGTAAGATGGGAATTGCTGGCTCTCAGGCAGCAAACTTGTCAGTAAAATTGTTATAAAATAAAAGCATACACATGAAAATTGCAGTAAGGCATATAAGAGAGTTATTGGAACTCTTCATAAAGTTTAGAATCTCTAGTTTCAAAACCTGCTACGACATCACAAAGCAAAGAGCCACAGGCTTAGAAAAAGGAATTAAAAATCATCACACTCAGCAGAAAGAAATATTATTTTCATATGAAGCTTCAGATTAACTGGTTACTAATGAAGAAAACAATTTTGTTCTTGCAATTGAAGAATCAGCAAGAGAGCATATAAACTAACATCTTGAATTACATATACTTTCAGTTACTGGTACAGTATCCATGCATTACAAGAAATACCAGAAGAAATATTAAATATTATATAAGTTTATATCTAAAATTAAATTCAGATTTATTTGAAAATGATTTTATGAAAAGTTAAATATTTTTAGAAAATTTTCTCAAAAAGAATCATTAGTTCCAGAAGTACTAAAATTTGTATTTCAAAATAATTTACTAGAAATACCAGTCTTGTCAAATTATTAAAAAAACTCTTGAAAGTCCCAGTAACAGTTGCACCACTAGAAAGATCCTTCTCAAAATTAAAATCTTTCAAAAAATGTTTAGTCTTGGGGTGCCTGGGTGGCTCAGAGAGTTAAGCCTCTGCCTTGGGCTCAGGTCATGATCTCAGGGTCCTGGGATTGAGCCCCGCATTGGGCTCTCTTCTCAGCAGGGAGTCTACTTCCCTCTCTCTCTGCCTGCCTCTGTGCCTACTTGTGATCTCTCTCTGTCAAATAAATAAAATCTTTTAAAAAAAATGTTTAGTCTTGCATTTACTTGAAGGTGCTTTTAACTATATTGACTTGAAATGTTTATAAAAGAATGTTTTAACAATCTAAATTTCATTGTATTACATTATGACACCAAAAATATTAATTTTCTTTCAATTTACAAATGTCTGTTACTACTACTCATGAACCACAATTACCCTTTGTTATGGTTTATAAGTCATAAAATATTTTTAAAGTGAAAAAGCTTTGTTTACTTTAGTGCACTTTATGACTTCTCTCCTGCCTTTTGAACAAAGGGCCTAATGGTTTCATCTGGCACTAGCCCTGCAAATTATGAAGCCAGCCCTGGCTAGTGATCATGAATTTAAAGCAAGACCAAGCAGGTTGCCTGTGTGGGTTTTATTCCAGCCACATTTAGTTGTGTGGAGAGCTAGAACTTCAAAAGCTGGAGTTGTGGCAGGTAGGTATCATGAGGTAGGAGAGGGATAATTTTGTCGAGAATATATGACATTGATAAATGAAGATCAATTGGTAGTGAATATACCATACCTTGCCCCAACTGAATACAAAGCCAGGGCATCAGTATATATTTTTAAGTATCATGCAATACCTCAGAGAATGAGGTATTGAGGTATAAGGAAAGAGCCAATTCCTTATAATAATACCTCAGAGTATAATAACACCTCAGAGAATGACCATTCTCCAGGGCTCTTTGCATGGGATCCAGCAGTGCCTGGGTTAGTTCACTAGTTCTTTTGATAGAAGCACCTGCAAATTTATCAACTAATGCTGCTTACATGCAGATTCCTTGTCAGTCAGTGGTAGAATGCTCCCAAAGGGTCCAACACCTGAATAACTGCCAAGGTTTCCTGTTGGAAAGTTGCCTTATGTGAGCACGTAACTAAAATTCTTCTTCAGCCAACAACATTCTTCAATATGCAAAAGCTTATCCCCTTTCAAGTTCACATACTCATTCAACATACTGCCCTTCTCTACTACTCTATTAACGTCACATTATTTCCTAGTTCAGTAATAGTTATTCCAATTACTTTTTGTGATGATTAATTTTACGTGTCAACTTGACTGGACTATGAAGTGCCCAGATATTTAAGGAAACATTTTTCACATTGGGCAAACACACACATTCTAGGTATGTCCATAAGGGTGTTCTGGAGGAAATTCACATTTGAATCAGTAGACTATGTAAAGCATTTCCTGATGTAGACGGGCCTCATCCAATCAGCTTAAGGCTAGAATAGAGCAAAGGACCCTCCTGCAAGTCAGAGGGAATTCCTCCTGCCTACATAAGCTAGAACATCAGTCTTTTCCTGACTTTGGATGTGAACTGAAACAAGTACTCTTCCTGGGTCTTGAACCTGGAGACTTTTGGACTAGAATTTACACATCCACTCTCCTAGTTCTCAGGAAACTCAAACTCAGACTTAGGACCTTGGCAGCCTGCATAATCACAGGAGCCAATTCCTTATAACAAATATACATGAACACATAAACACATGCATGTGTACATCCTGTCTGTTCTGTTTCTCTGGAGAATATCAATACACTATTCTTCCTTAGTTTATAGATATTTCTCTCTTTATTGCAATAACCATAATGTGTTAGCATTCCTCAGCCATGGCACAGCCACAGGCCATACCCCAAATTCTAGCCAGCCAGTCAACTGAATATAAATTACAATACAATCCAGGTAAAAGAAATTAGGTGTCTTGCCTAAAACCCCACTGCAGAAACAATTCAAACATCTGATATGCTGATGGTTGCTCAGTAGAGTCATTGTCATGCTTTCATATTCAACAAATATATTAAGAAAGCATGACTTTGGAGTGCCTGGGTGGCACAGTCAGTTGAACAATGATTTTTGGTTTCTGCTCAGGGCATAATCTCAGGGTCATGGGATTGAGCCAAACATGGGACTCCATGATCAGTACAGAGTCTGCTTGGGATTCTCTCTTCTCCCCCTCTGCCCCTCCATTTCCCTCTCTAGAATAAGTAAACAAATCTTAAAAAATAAGAAAAAGAAAAAGAAAAAGAAAGCAAGCATGACTGAGAAACATTTTCATAATTTTTTAAATTCTTTAAATATTTCTGTGAAGAAATTATTTATATGCCCATTTTAAAAATGAGGCACAGTGGAATTAAATCACTTCTACTGGGGCACCTAGGTGGCTCAGTGGGTTAAGCCTCTGCCTTTGGCTCAGGTCATGATCCCAGGGTCCTGGGATTGAGCCCCGCATCGTGCTCTCTGCTCGGCAGGGAGCCTGTTTCCTCCTCTCTCTCTCTCTCTCTCTGCCTACTTGTGATCTCTGTCTGTCAAATAAATAAAATCTTTTAAAAAAATAAATAAATCACTTCTACTTTGTAGAAGTGAAGACAGACATGAGTTTTTCTTGAAGTCCTGACTTTTCCACTAACCTTTCATAAGTTATCTAAATTCTGATATTGCAATTTGCCATATGTGAAATGGGAATAACACTGTCCACCACAGATGGTCACTGTGAGGATTTAGGCAACCACATGAGTTCAAATGTCCAATGCAATGCTTTAGGACACTCAACAAATTTAAGTCCTCTCTCCTATGAGTTCTTATTGTCAAATTGGGAAAGATAGTGAATTGCATAGATATCTCTGAAATAAGAATGAAAAGAGTTCTTCAAACTCTATTCAAACCTGGTAAGTATAATCTGTAATTTATTGTTTTATGAGCACGGTATTTGTTTTTCACATCTAAACTTTAAAATCTTCAGGAGAAGCATAGACTTTTAGTTTCCCAAAGACTCTACCATCCCCTATAGTCCCACGTCCTGTCTGATTCAGGTATTCCTATCACCCTTCTAGTGCCTCCTTAAGTTTCAGGCTCTGCAATGAATGTGTCCTTTGATTCTGCCACCTCAGTGACTTTTTGGTTAGGGCACAATTATCTGATTTTACTTTAAATATTTGGAGAATAATACAAAGAATAGTTTGAAGAGTGATGCAAAGAACACAAATTTGGTTCTGAAGACCAAATCAAAGTTGCTTTCCTTTCATCACCAGCAAATGTTGCCACATTAGCCACATCCAAAGATTAGAGCTCAGCAATAATCCGTAACTGTCAATATACCTAGCAACTCTTAAAAAAAAAAAAAAAAAAAACGGAGGGAGTGAGGAGGAGGGAAGGGATTCAATTTATAGCAAAGTAACCTAATTTTCAAAGAATTGTTAACTCCATATCTCTAAGGTATATGTGGTCTTTCATCTTTTCTCTGGAGTGCCTTCAAAAATAACTATTGTAATTTGAGATGTAGACCATACAAAATGGACAAAATGATAAGATAATGAGCAAAAGCATTTCCAAAATGAGACCAGCTGTCGACCTTGTCTTTGGAAGGGAGGTTCTGGCAAACTTCCATTGGCCCCTAGCCTAGTCTTGCTTCAAACTGATTAGCAAACATTCTAGTCAATCAATCCTGTCCCAAATTAAGTTGTTGGTAAGAAGAAGCAGTACAATTTGCATTTCAAAGCTCTCAGGAACTGACAGATGAGATGTGACTTCCCTGAGGCTTCTTCATATTCAGTAAAAACAAGACTTCTTTCTAAATCAAGAGTGAAGGACAAGTAAACCCAGAGTATTTTACATACTAAAGAATAGACTAAAATTGAGCATTCAGATGTTTCTGCATTTGTTGGCAAATGTAAGTGAATAATTTTATATAAACTATTTCTACCTTCAGAAGTATCTTGGCCCATATGCAGAACTGCTTGCACAGCTCTACTTGGTTCTAGAAATAGACAGCTGGTCTATTCTGAGACAGGACCATTGTCTTTACTATTGGCTAACCCTATTACTTTAGCTCTCATTCTATTTTATACTGCTTTAAGAATTATAATGTGACCTGAGACATATTCCAATCTTCAGGACAACAATGCCGAAATAAAATTCTTTCCTTTTCCAGTTATCTGAAGATTCTATAAAAATTGAATGTTACACCAAGTAACTGCCTGAAAGTATGTTATTATCAGAGTATTAAACTAAATTATGGCCTTAAAGCATAAAGCAAACTTTATATTCAGGGTAGATCTAGGAGACCATCTAGTTCAAAGTCATGGTTTTGAAGTTCAGGACACTATGGTTCAAAGATATTAAGTGATCTATTGCCAATTAGTACCGGAGATTGAACCAAAAGGTAGGTTTTCTGATTCTAAGCCAAATGCTTTTCCACTGTAAGACATAATTTTGCGTTCTCAGGAAGCCTAAGGTATTGTCCCAGAGTAACTTAAAAGAACTTGGATCCTTATGAATCATTTAGTAATACAGAAATAAGTGGCTTTAATGTGTATAGAATTGACCGTGTGACCCTATATAGAACTTAAGCCAGAAAATAGATGTGAAATAAAGCTGGCAACAAGCCATGTCATGCTATGCATACCCATGCTAGGAGATAATATAATTTCTACCTTACCTACTTTATGACAGTATGAGTAGCTTATAATTATTCAAATCCTAAAGTCCTGGCTGCATTCCAGTGATAGCAGTGTTGGGGTGCATATGAGCTTGGAAACTCTTTAAGGTGTGGAATCCTCAAAATGTAGGAGTAGAGGAGAGAGAACGAATCCAATTCACCATTATTGTAAACCAGAGGGAAATATTTTTATTCTAAGCATTAAGCAGAACAGGAAAAACTTTTCTTCTGCCTCTTATATTCTATGTCTGAAGCCCTGTGAATTAAATTGACACAATAAAGAAGAAAAAAGGGCATACAAATATAACTGATGCGTTGAATTTTACATGTATGGGGCCACATAGGAAAGAAGTGAAAAACCTAAAAAAAAAAAAAAAAAAAAAGGAAAGAGTTGGAAGCTTATATACTATTTTAACAAAGGATGATAAATTATGGAGAACTAACTAGACAAAGGAAAGGAGGGTTTGTGCTCCAAGGGAGTAAATTGTATAAGGAAAATATATGGGGAAACTAAAGGAAGATAAAGGTTATTTAAGTAAGGTTTGTTTGTACAAACTCTTGATGCCAACTTTTCATCTTTGTGTATAAAATCCCCCCAGAAAGAAGATTTATCGTGGTCATCATTTCTCAGAATTTTCTGCATTTAGTCAGATAAGAGAAGCTTTGAGGCATCTTTCTGCATCTATTGATTCTCAATTGCCTTCAATGCAAAAGAATCCATACATCAAAGTGGCATATTTTGGGGTGGCATATTTTTATTCCCTTCAATCCAAGAAGAAGTGGGAAAGGCCCTACAGAACTACTTTACACAGAGAAAGGATCTAGTGGATAAGAACAAGAGATCTTACACAATTTTAAAACTTAGTTGCTGGAAGATGGTTTAAAGACCATCATGTACAGTTCGCAGGTTTTACAGTTGAAAAAAGTAAGGCTTTGCCTATGGTCTTCAGCTAATGGATAACAAAGAAAGTGCTTAAACGGATCTCTTGACTTCCAGTCCAGCTCAGTACTTCAATAAAGTCAATTCATCAATCAGGGATTTGCTGGCAGATGTGCCCTACAATCTCATATAAGAAACATGGTCTTCATCCTTGACATAGTCAACACCAAGTATTTCAAACAGAACGCCTACAGCACTTTCTTACAAGCACCTGAATCTCTGATTCTAAGTGGCACTTGGAAGATTGTTCTCATAGCAGATATAATCTAATACATATACTCAATAAATTTCAGACCAAAAACCCTACAGATTAAAGAAACAGATCTCGGTATTTTTTTCCATCAACACTACAGAAAGGAAGTTATAACTGAAAAAATATTCATTGGAGAAAAAGTATGCCTAATCCCTAACCAATGTCCATGGGTTATTTTCAGCAGCAACTTGAAAACAAAGACTCTAATGCCAAATACATGTATCTTTTGATACTATTGTTCTATGGTGCTATCTGGTTAGGATGAAGCCTACAAAATGGAAAGGAAAGAGCATTTATAGGTTGAAGATTCCCTCACTTCTGGCCTCAAACATCAAGGCCAATTTCAGAGACTGTTTAAAAAATACATTCTTGGGATAATCCTTGACTCTTTCAACATAAAACTCAAAGTATGAGGACTATGCCAAACATGAGAAAAAGGACACTAGACTTTGACACTAACACTTCACAGCACAGGTCCATTTTTGTAATTCTGGAATAGGTCTCACTGATCTCACCAAAGTAGGAGAGGCACACAAATCAGCATTTGAAAATGCAAAGTTATATGAGCAGTACAGAGCTTTCAGTTTGAAGGAAATATAATCAAATGTATAGAAATGGAAAGTTACTAGTATGTTCCAAGAAATTAATTCTGGAAATATGTTCCAGGTGAGAAATTCTACTGCCATTTTGGCTCTGGAGTCCAATAAATCTGAGTCTAAATCGCCCCTTTGTCTCCTATCAGGAAATTCACCCCCTTCTCTTAATCTCTGTTCTGTAAAATGGGAACAAAAATAGAACTTGTAGTATTGAGGCAAAAATGAAATGAAATAAATGAATTCAATGTTCTTCACACAATTTCTCACAAATAGTAAGAGAGAAACAAATATAAGCATTAATTATTATTATTACCTACAATAGAAAGTTTATACAGGCAAATAGGAAGATATGGACTAGTAAGGAGTTGGGTTGAATCATGGAACTATCAATTACAATGTACACAATCAAATCTACTGAAATGGTTACTGAAATCTCACATATATATTAGAAAAATACTCAGAAGTCAAGCTATTCCAAGAAAAATCAATTGCAGCCATCAATAGCTCATAATCTGGCCCTTAAACAGGGTTTTTCTCATTTGGAGATGTACTATCTGTGAAAGGAAAAGGAACCATTTTCATTATGGGAAAACATGCTTTGGATTAGTGCTTAGGAGAGGCACTGTCTGCTAATAAATTCTGCTTTGTAGTCATTAAAGTGAAAAGCCCACAATACTTGCTTGGATCTATTTCTGATATGGCAGGTAACTATCAAAATCACATACTTTGTTAAAGTATTTCAATGAACATATACAGCAAAGCTGGTGAACTGCCTGAATTTCTCCTAAATGAAATAACCTGTATGTTTCCTAAGTAAAAATGTCATTTTGAAGACTTCTTTAGTTCAAAAACGTTTCCTGAGTAACAAGAGAATCCCACTAGCTTGATATGTAGTTACATTTACCTTTGTCTATTGTTCATGGTTACTGATAATTCTTAGCAAATGTGTTTAATTCATATGATGTAATATCCAACATTTTTATGGAGTTCTTTGTATGTCTCTTTCTAAATCCCACAAGTTCCTCAGAAGCAGCACAACCATGTTTGTGCTTGTAAGGTTTTACAGGCGAGATAAACACGACACCGGGGGTGATAGGCGCAAGGCAAGGTTTATTAAAGGAGCCTTCTGGGGAGGTTCCACGACTCAGTGGAGCGGAGTTGGGGAAGTCGGGCGCGGGAGGGGTCAAGTGGGTGTTTTATCTCGGTTAAGACAGGGCATAAGTTCACAGCCATATAAGGTAAGGTATTTGGTGATTGGAGGGTAGGGAGAGTCCTGATGTTCCTGTTTCCTGCATAGATATCCAGTTACTTATGATGATGTGTCCTCGGCATATGTCCTTCCTGAGGGAGGGTCATGGGTAAAGGAAGAGGGCGGCCTGGAAGATGACGGCCCAGCGGCCATTTTTATTGTTCCTCCAGCATTCCGGGAGCCGCCGACCTAACAGTGTTATTCTACATGACAAAAGTAGTAATAATAGAGGTCAGTGCAGACACAATAAACACTGAATAAATTGCACCTTTAGCCAAAAGCGTGAAATACCCTTCCTAGTCATAATACTATCTTTATAGGGTATTTGTATCAGAGAATGGTAAAAATTAATGTAACTAGATGAAAGACCTTGGAGTATCAGATACAGTGGAATAAGCTCCAGTTACTAGAGTTTTAGAAAGTCTGTGTACCAAGAGAGTGTTTCAAGAGATTCATGGGCAGACATTGCACAAAATGAATCACTAATGTCCCCCCAAACTCAAATTCTATAATTTAATATTCTGCCAATGCTATTTCACAAACATATATATATATATTTAATGGCTCTTACCAGCTTCTATTTTACTCACTTTTGAAAGGTCATTTAATTTTTTTAAGTGAGCTAATTAGTGAGCAAGTTAGTCTTGAATGATTGCAGGTGGCAATACTATCCTATTACCCTACTAAAAGCTAAGGTGACACCAATTAAATTAAGGGTGACTGATAATTCTCCTTTATTACTACACCTGTATTCATATTTAGATACTTTTCATTAATGCTCTTGGGGTCAGTTAAAAGATAAGGGAGAACTCCACTTAGCCCATTAATAAAATTTAAAAGTTGAGTTTCCAGGCTCTATATACTAATTACTCTCTGCCACCACCAAGGCATTTTAAATCTGCACAGATGAGCACACAAGCAATGAAAAGAGGCTCTCTAGAAAATGAACCTAGAAGAAGGAAAAAAAATAACAGAGGATAAACAAGATCAGCAGTCCTGCCAATTCTTCTCTCATCCCAATGGTACTTGCAATTTATTAATGTTGGCTGATGTTGTTCTCGGGTGACCTGCTGTTCTAAATGCCTCATTGTTTGGGAACCACAAGAAAAAGCATTCTTACTGCCGATAGCCTGATTAAGAATTTTGAAAACAAGAGACACAGCAGGTAATGATCTTTCTGCATGGGACCTCTGCACTTTGAAACCACTCAAGCTTTCAGAACATAAAGATGTGACCTTTCCAGTCCTCGTGCTTCCTCCATTGTTGTGCTGGTTGGTGAAAGGAAAACACCTATAGAATCCTTTTAATTGGCTCCCAAAACAAATGAAGTGATCACCATGTAAACCACTACTCCAGACTCATTTTATGTATTCTAAGGAGCATTAACAAGCCCCTTCTATTTAAATGTGCCTCTGTGTGTCTGTCTTTTGAAAGTATAACTAGGTAGTACTCTAAAGACTTTTCCCAGTCATGTAAACTCTTGCTCATTTTCAGCTTTTCCCTGACATTGGCATTCTAGTTGAATGCTGATCATTAAAGCAATTTTAGTGAAATATTTTTTAAAATTCTCTAATTCCACTTTTTTAAAAAAAGGCACAGTACATATGAACATTTCCCTTAAGATGTTGATAACTAGTGAAAATACTACACTGGCATTTATCTATTAAATCATAAAACTAAAGCTAGAATGTCACTTGATGCTTTCTCCCAGTGTGAAAGATTCATAAGGTAACTGACTACATTTTATCTAATCTGCATATTGTTAAAGGACCCCATTCTTTCTTTAAACAATAGAATACTATTCCCTTGAAATCAATACATACTATGTAATTGATACCTTCAGATAATACCTCTTCTGGGGAATATTTTCTGATATACTCTTAAATGAAGTAAATTTTTCCTCCTTACATCATTTACCACTTCCCACTTGTATATTCTTTTGTGCATTTGTATTCTCTTTTATATGAATCCATGGTTAGGGCATATGATACGAAAGATACTTTATAAATTCTTGTCAAATGAAATGAATAAATGGTCTGATGTCAGTTTTTCTCAAAATTACTTTCACTCTCAATATGAGGGACACTTAGTACTCTTCACACTTTTCTGATGATTAAACATAGGGAAATCCCAGGTCATCCACAAAGCCCATGATTCTTATTGTTTTGCCTTCTGATTTTTCCCAGGTACCATTTGAGAGTAATATAAGGTCTGTTAACTCTATACCCAGGGTCTATCTAAGCACCTGTTCTGATCCACTCCAACCTACTAACCAGCACTGACCATAGGGTTCTAAGTAACCTTAATTACCCCAATAGTAGTGGTATCTACTACGACTGATAAAGGCAGGGAAAAGAAAATTTTGTCATTTATCAGACATTGTCAATGTCATTTACCAGACACTGGCATCTCCTACTGATACATCATACGTAAAACATGTTAAGAATAGAAAATTAGGGGCGCCTGGGTGGCTCAGTGGGTTAAGCCTCTTCCTTTGGGTCAGGGCCCTGGGATCTAGCCCCGAGTTGGGCTCTCTGCACAGTGGGGAGCCTGCTTCCCCCTCTCTCTCTGCCTGCCTCTCTGCCTCCTGTGATCTCTGTCTGTTGAATAAATAAATAAAAAATCTTTAAAAAAAAGAATAAAAAATGTAGTAAGCATTGAAAACATATATTAAATTATTACCCAGCCTTAGAAAAGTCTAGGAGCTCCACGAGAGATGTGTGACTAGAGTACTATTAGGTGACATGTCAATACCATGGTATGACCATAGTTGCATAAACAGCGTCTGTCACAACTATTCCTGGAAAAGACACTAAAAGCAGTAAGAATAATTTTGTAAAACACAAATTCTATCTTTAGCAAGACTAGGAAAAAAGCAGACATAAACTCTAGACCCCAAAATTATGTGTAGAAATTCAAAACAGCAGAGATCAAGCAAGTCATGTAGTTAGGCACAATGATGGCTGAGTTCAGATAGTGTTGGCAAAAATCACATGTCCTCAAGGCCAGAGAGTCATTCTGAAGTACTAATATTATAAACTTTGTTTGCAACAATGCCTTTAGGAACTGAGATAAACAGGATGTCACCAGAAGCCTTCCTGGATCCAGTCTATCCACGCGAAAAAAAAGGGTGGCACTATAAAAAAGAATCAAAGCAGTTAGCTATATTTATAGCAGCAATCTCTTTCTATGGTAACAGAAGACAGACTCTTTGGGTTATTAAGTCTGCAAGATAACTTTGGCCCCTCCCCTATTCTCCAAAGAAATGTCCCACAAATTACTGATTCAAAGAAAAACAATTAATTCAGTAATAAATAGTTACTGATTCATATAAAATCACTATAATAAGCTATGTAAAAGAAAAGCAAAACTTGGGTATAGATTAAAAAGTATCTAACAAATATCATTGCCAAAGGCAAGATGAAAAATTTACCCAAGTATTTTGCCATGAAATAAAACTTAGTGATGGTATCACATCAAAAAGGGAAGACCATGAACGGAAATACAAGAACTCAGGAAAGAAGGGGTGAGACAATAAAAAGAGGTCAAATGTATAGTGGCAAAGCCAGGAAGAAAAAAAAACCCAATCAGAGCATTGAAACAGCACAATCACTTGAAGAACTGATTCAAGAAAACTGTTCAAAATTAAAAGTATGTTCCCAAAAAAGGAAAAAACTAAAAATATCCTAGAAAATCTTAAAAAAAACACAGGAAAAAAAAATCCCTTAGCCATGATTTCTTCTCAGGTCATGATCTCAGGGTCATAAGATAGAACCTCACATAGGGCTCCATGCTCAGCAGGGAGTCTGCTTGAGATTCTCTCTATCCGCCCTTCCACCCACTTGTACACTCTCTCTCTAAAATAAATAAATATTTTTTAAAAAGAGAGAGAGAAACTGAGAGCCAAAGATTTTACACCCAGCCAAACTGAGCTTGAAATACAAATCTCAGGTAGTTTTAAATACACATGAACTCAGGCAATATATAAATATCACAGCTAACAAAAATCAAAAGGGAAAAGAAAGTAACATGGGGAGTAAATCAAGTCTTTTGCATACAGATATGCAATCTGTACAATTCACAGTGCTGAAGGATATCAATCACCTAGACCCTGACAAGAATGGCAACCCCTAGAGCTGTATAGAGACAATGTGCACAAACATAGCCAGCAGTCCTGAGATTTACCTCATTACCTTACCTTTATTTGCCAGGAGTCAAAGTATGTCATTTAAAATGATAAGTCACTAAACTCTACCCCTGAAACTAATTAATACATTATATGTTAATTAACTGAATTTAAATTTAAAAAAAAATACAAAATCACCTGCAAAAAAAAAATTACCTGCAAAATAAATAGATACTGTGTTAAATAAAAAAATAAAGTGATAAATCAAATTTGAGAAATGTAAGCACATTTAACAGTAAAATGGTAAATACTAAATACTAAAACACTGAGAAAGTCATTGATTAAATTCCAGAAGGGAAAGAAATAGGAGGAAGAAACAGAGAACCCTAATTTTAATACTGAGCGAAACAGGAGAATAACACTATGTAAATTAATGGGTGATTAAAAATATTATATGAAGTTGTCATTTAAAAGGTAACCACTGAGTAATTATCCAAACCTAACTGCCACAAATATTGTTCATAAACAAATCAGACCACATAGTGAAAAACTTTGAAAATTGATAAACACATACAATGTAATGTAAGACATAATAGTTTTACCTAGCCTTTTATCTATCAGTAAATCTTTACACACACATACACAGACACACCCCACATTTAAAGGTGATATGTATAAACAAATGTTATATTTAAATATTGCTAAAGAACACAAAAAAAATTGATCAGACTTTCAAAATTGTTGCGTTAGGAACTTGACATATTATAAAACACAAATATTTAAAGTATCCGGAAATTTAAAAAAAAAAAAGTATCTGGAAGCTAAGTGGATACAGCAAATCAATAAGCATTTCTTCAAAACATCTCCTAAGTGTCCATAAGAATGGTGGGAGCCTGTAACATGTGAGCGGGAACCTGCTCCCATTCCTTCCTCAGCTACATGTTACAGAATGTCTCCTCTATCTCTGGAGGCCAAGAAGATGGGAGCTCGTTTTTAACATCACTTCCAGTCAAAAGCTAAGATCTCACCCCAGGAGGGCAGTTTGCCAGGATCTCTCCCTGCAGCCACCTCTCACTCCATTTTCAAGGAAAAGAAAGAAAGATGGCATCTCAAATTGTGGAGTAAAGATGGGACATTTTGATAAATGGTGTTTTGATTAACTAGGTAGAAATACGAAAAAATAAAATTGGATCCATTTTTCGCATTAGCTACTGGAATAAATTCCAAATAAAAAACTTAAATATAAATAAAGATTAAACCATAAAAGTAATATATAATATGGAATTTTTTAAAAACCTGTTTGAGAGTAAAGACTTTCTATTTCTGAAAATCGAGAATTAATGAAATATTAACTTACTACATAAACGTGAAAATTTTCTAATTGCACAAATAATAAGCAAAATTAAAAGACATATAGTAAGTTGGATGAAACATCTGTAACCATATCAGAGATAAAGTGTTAGTCTAATATATAGTAAGTTCTTAGAAATTGAAATGGAAAGACTTAACAACAATAAGCAAATACATCCAAAGATATAAAGAGATAGTTCTCAAAAAAATTTAAATGACTCTTTGACAGATGTCAACTCTAGTTATAAAATGAGAAATGCAAATTAAATTACCCTGAAATACCATTTGTCACCTTTTATATTGGCAAAAATTCAGTTTTATAGCATATACCATACGTGGGGCTATGGAGTATAAAATTTTACTATCCCTATGGAGGGCAAATAGTACCTATCAAAGTTACAAATACATATAATCTTTGACAAGGCAATTCCACTTTGGATTTATAAGTATTTGAATGTGTGCAAAATAATGTATGGATAACTATACTCGTTGAAGCATTATTAGCAAACAAGGAAATTAACCTTACCATTTTTCAATAGGGAGACTAGTTAAGTAAATTATAGCATATCGATATCTATGCAATGTAATGCTACACAGTCATCAAAGAACTGCATATGGGGATGTGAATCTCAGCATAGTGACTACAGTTAATAACACAGTATTCCATAGTTGAAAGTTGCTAAGAGAATAAATCTTAAAGTTCTCATCACAAGAAAAAGAATTGTATATATGTATGGTGGCAGATGTTAACTAGACTTATTGTGATCATTTCGCTATATATACAATTATCATATCCCTATATTGTACACCTGAAACGAATGTGTTATATTTCAATCATACCTCAATATATTTTTAATTACAAAAATTCTGCCTATTGGCTGATATGGAATATGTTTAGAGAAAAACCAACGTTTAGAACAGTGTGTTTAATATAATACCTTTTATGTAAAAAGTGAGAAGCTAACACTTGTTTTTCTTAGCACGCACAAATAGAAATTCAGGAAGGATGTACAACAACAAAATAATAATAGTATCTTAATGATGTGGGCCATGGCAGCTGGATGGGGGACAATTATGAGATTAGGAGGAAGACTTTTCAATGTTTACTTTTTAAAAAATATTTAAATAATTTCTTAGTTTCTTGGGATGCCTGGGTGGCTCAGTTGGTTAAGCGTCTGCCTTCGGCTCAGGTCATGATCCCCGAGTCCTAGGACAGAGTCCCACATCTGGCTTCTTGCTCAGCAGGTAGCTTTCTTCTCCCTCTGCCTGCCCCTCCCTCTGCTAATACTCTCTCTCTCTCTCTCTCTCTCTCTCTGAATAAATAAAATCTTTTTAAAAATAAATAAATAATAAAAATAGTTTCTTACTAAAGATACAATTTTTAATTAAAAAATTATGGTATAGGTCAAATAATTCATTCTCCATGAACCAGTCACTTCTCCTTCCTTCAAAACCCTCTAGGAAAACATACTTAGAGAGAACAACTGTAAAAAATTTTTTTCTTTTAAGTAAAGCAACATTTATTACTATTTATTGCTAGATGAGTGAGATTTTGGCCCAAACTCCACAGGCTGAATCACCTGGAGAACTCTTACAGCTTTGTGTTGAGACCTAAATGGACTTCTTCCTCTTGAAAGGAAATGTGAATCTCAGAGTTTCACACCCCCCAGGGCGATAGAAAAGGAAAGCAGGGAAAGGACAGGAACAACACTTTTTTCAAAGCCCAGCATTAACCTAGGCCTTCTCTAGTCAGAGCAATAGCTGAGGGCCAGCGTCCCAGGAAGATAGACAGGGACACAAGCATTGCCCCTGAAACCCTCACTCTTCCTCCTCCTAGAAATTTGTAAAGAGAAATAAATGTTTGTTCAGTGAAGTTGTGGTTAGAATGAGAAGGAAGACCAAACACACAATGATTCAAGACTCCACCTACAGAAAACCTATCAGTTTCACAAAATGGAAACACTATTCCTTATTTTGGGGAAATGGACGTTATTGCCCTTGATCAACACTCTGAGACAAGAGGTTAGAGGAAGAGCCCCATGATCTCTGGAGAGGCTAACTGTATTTTCTTCTTCAATGTTAAGTTCAGAAGTTTTTTAGTTACAGAAGACATGGGTTTAACGCTTCCTATCAATAAATATTTGCATATACATAACCAACAGGAATTGAATCTACAATGTGCATACATTTCTTGTAGCTTGAAAAACTCTAACATTAAACCAAGGAGAAATGTAATTATAGATAATACAATACACACAGCTATAGCTTAAATTTTAAATGGAGCACTTCTGCATGCTCAGAAGCTGTTTGCTACTAAGGCCCTGGAGAGACATCTATGTAATCATTTCCCTACTATTAAATGATACTTTTCTAGTAAAACTAGAAGATATTAAACCTACATCCATGTGTTTTCCAGTCTATTTGATCAATGTTGCCATGAGCATTTCAGAGACTGAATATTTCCATGTGCAACTCTTCCATTTTACTCACCATTCACATAAATTAGAAGCTTAAATGTAAGATAAAAATTTATATAAAACTCAATTACCTAAAGTCTTGGAACAGGAGAATTCTGGACAGCCAAAAGTTCTAAATAATTGAGTTAGTCATAATTATGAATATTAAGCTACATCCATATAATATATGTAATTTATATTCTATACACATACATATAATAAATTACAGACTATTAAAGTATGTAGAGTTATTCGTCTAGTTTAGCTTTGTCACCTAATGTCATGATCGCTGTCAGCATCCTCATGTAGAAACTTTTCTCCCTTTTTCTAATTTTCTCATTTTATATCTATCGTGGGCTTTGAAATCATAAATTAAAGCTTCTTCAAATAGTATGCAACCTACAGTTAGACCTTGAAATAAGGGCTAAAAGGAATTGCTTAAAGCCATGGCCACATGGCTCTAATGCAGGCCACAAGATTCTAATGCAGATTCTAATGGATGTGTAAGGCTTTGTTGCTTACTGCTTAGGATTATGCCTAACATAAGTGTTGAATATGAGTTTGGGTGAGATTAAGAGTGTGAATATGAGTTTGGGTGAGATTAAGCATCAGTTAGATAGTCACTTAGAATAAAAATACCTATTCTATTTTATTTATGCCTTTTTTTAATAAAAATAATTTTTTTTATTTTTTTTAGATTTTTTTTTTTAATTTATTAGTTAGAGAGAGAGAGAGCGAGCAAGCACAGGCAGACAGAGGCAGGCAGAGGCAGAGGGAGAAGCAGGCTCCCTGCTGAGCAAGGAGCCCAACGTGGGACTCGATCCCAGGACGCTGGGATCATGACCTGAGCCGAAGGCAGCCGCTTAACCAACTGAGCCACCCAGGCGTCCCAATAAAAAGAAGAAATTTTATTAAAATGCATAAAAATGACAAGATAAAATATTTTCTTCAAAGCAAAGAAAAAATGAGGTGCTGTGTAAGGCAAAGGGAAAGAAAAGACGAAGATTCATCAATACAACATATGCCAATTAGTCCTCTCTATTTGCCAGAAATGAATAACACGTTTAGCTTTATGCTATGTAGTCAGTCCAAATAAGGTAACAAAATTCATATTAAATTTGTCTACTTAGAGTAAATAAGACAATTGTTTCAATGAAGCATAAGTTTTTTCAGATAGTGAGTCCAAAAAACAATTTATCCTTAGTTCTTCATCAAGAAATCCTGTGAAATGTTAAACTAGCCTCTGCAACAACTTTACAAGAGATGCAAAGATGAGTTCATTGGACTGTTTTTATAAAATCCTACAATGTGAATTAACAGCACAACTCGAAATAAAAAAATCAAGGGGTAAAGAAGAGGTTCCAGTTGACTGAAAACAATAAGATTACTAATTTCAAAACACAACTGTCTGTGGCTGTTCCTGGTGCCCCACTGGCAGTGTCCTTGAGTGCTGGGTACACACATGGGGAGTTGACAGTATGAGTCTACTTAGCTCCTCAAGTCCCTGAAGGGTGCTTATCAGACCTTCCTAGTTCCCACCAGTTTGTCCCAGTTCTTGAGCACATTAAATAAGCCTAGATGTAAGCCAAAGAACCACAGTGGGAAACTTCACTGTTGTTTCAAATATCCACTTAAAATACAGTTGCTAGCTATAGACTTTAGAACAAGGGAAGTAGAAACAAATTAATCAAAAAATTCATTAAAGACATTATTGTCAGTTGTTAATGGCCAATGCATGAAGGAACCCGAGGTACTCATTTATTGCTGCAGGCACAATCCAACATAAAGAGAGGGAAAAGTGAAAAAAAAACCAAAAAACCTGCAACATATGAACACAGTACTACTCTTTCTTGCTTGTGAAAGCAAGCCAAAATGTCAAAACTGACTCCTTAACTTTACTTTCTATATAAACAAGCAGCATTAGCATTTCCCCAGAGGAAAGAGTAGAAAATTGTTCATAATGAGGTAAGATTTGGAATTAAAACACAAACAGTGGTATGCTTGAGCCAAGCCACATTATTTAATGCAAACAATGGATCAATTGTCAGTTGAGTGAAAGATAACAAAATCTCCAATGCCTAGGGGCCTAGAAGGATAGCTATTACACCAGAAGTTTTTATGCATCAATTTTCCTACGTGTTAGAGAAGGGAACAGTTTAACCTTAACCAAGAATTCCATACACACCAAAACCTAAAAGTAACTTAGCACTTAACTGGAGTCAGTCTGAACCTCCTGGAAAAATGCATGACTTTCAGCTATTAATTTTTAACTATATACCCCAAAGTGAGTATTAAAGATTCATTGAGCTTAGAAGATCTAGAGAAAGAGTGCCAAATTTACAGTTCTTAGAATGCAAACCACTAAACTACAGAGACCGTATGTATGTAAATCACTTTGTTTCTCACCAAAAACATGTCCATGAGTAACGAAATATTTATAAATACTTTTTTGAAGAAGATGCTAAGGAATCAGGGCCCTTGACTGGAAGAGATATTTATTTACCTAACCCAAACCAGCTATCTCAGAAAAGGAACTGTGGGCAAAGTTGGACCTCAAGCATGGACCAAGTTCTGAAAAGGGGCCAGGACTCCCTGTCTCTCTAGTTCTTGAATTGCTACTTTCTTGGTATGTTGGCTTTATCCTCTCTAATCTGAAACCTACCTCTTCCCCCACAGCAGGAAACATAAGCCCGATGGCTCTCTGTGGGCATCCTTCTAAGCTAAGATGAAAAGGTTCTCTTAATTTACTTCCATGTTTGGTCCAACTACATCACCTGCCTAATCTTGGACCAATTCTGTACCCAGAGGTGAGGTGTTTTGCCATCAGTCCAGATTGGGTTATATGCCTATCCTTAAAAGATTTGACTGGACTGAAGAAAGAGAAGTAGCTCCTGCAAAAGAAAGGAGAATGCACTGTACTACAAGAAGAGAGATAAGTAATGAATCAAATAAACTGACCCAATGAAACGTTGCTTATTTTGCTCTACGAGAGCAGTTTGGTCACTTCAGGTCATGCAGAGGTTGCCTACAGAATGCAGAATTGCTTTAGAACAGTGAATACAGGGATGCCTGGGTGGCTCAGTTGGTTAAGCAGCTGCCTTCAGCTCGGGTCATGATCCCAGCGTTCTAGGATCTAGTCCCACATCGGGCTCCTTGCTCAGCAGGGAGCCTGTTTCTCCCTCTGCCTCTGCCTGCCTCTCTGTCTGCCTGTGCTCGTTCTCTCTCTCTCTCTCTAAAAAATAAATAAATAAATAAAATCTTAAAAAAAAAAAAAAAAGAACAGTGAATACATGATCTCATTAAGGTCTTAGCAATCTTTATTAATGACCTACCTTAGCATAGAATGGATTTAAGTCTAATCTGAATGTTGTATAACTGGCAACAAGAGTCACACTAATGTATACTGATGGTAATAGAATATTCCATACAAATAGAATATTCCATACAAATAGAATATTCCATACAAAACAAAAAAAAATTATGAAGCCCATTCAAAAAAGTACAGTTGTGTTAAGACAACATAGATGTGGCCCAGCAGGACTACTTGAGAAACCCATGTGTCAAGAGGCAAGAATGGCTTTTATATAAGCTATTACTTGAATGGAATTGGGTATTTCTAAGGTACCTTAAAACAAACCTCTTCTTCTAGCAATAAGTTGAACTGGATATTCTGAAAGCCCTTACTGCAAAACACATAGAAATAGTAGATAAAATACAGCAAACATCCATTTAAATGCATAGTTGTGCTTCCAAGAGAGTGAGGGAAATATTCAAGGGGAAACAATAAGAACAAAGCAGAAAACCAGGATGATCAATGAATACAAATACCATGACTGCTCTGCAAATATTTACCAATCCCAGCACTCTAGGTACTTGGATCTCAGGGCTGAGCTGGGGACAGAGGACAAGGCTCTGGGCCCCTGCAAGGTGAAGAGTTGGAAGTGAGATTCCTGCATAAATTCAGAAGTCGTGAATCAGGAAAGAAAAGCTTCCTATGAAAGTAAAGAGATGAAAGGGAAATTTGTCCATCTCAGTCTGGGCCCTGAGAAAGTAAAAAAAATCCTTCTTAAGAATGAAAGACCATAGTCCTACCCTCAAACAGATTTGGATTTTGAATTTTTACTACAGCAGGGTCTAAGAAAATTTAAGCCAAGAAGGAAAGGTACAGAAATGCTAAGTAAGAAATGTTTTACTTTTTTTAAGATTTTATTTATTTATTTGACAGAGAGAGAGAGAGAGAGATCACAAGTAGGCAGAGAGGCAGACAGAGGAGAGGGGCATGCAGGCTCTCTGCTGAGCAGAGATGCAGGACTCAATCCCAGGACCCTGAGATCATGACCTGAGCCGAAGGCAGAGGCTTAACCCACTGAGCCCCCAGGTGCCCCTAGTAAAGGAAATGTTTTAGAATACCAGGCTAAACAGATATAAAACTTAACTTGAATGACACATTCACAACAGGGGCCTCAGACTTCCCACCAACTAAAAAAGCTGAACAAGCACCCACAAATCAAATCTACAAAA
>ML093508.1:28231-53994 GCA_003697995.1 Taxidea taxus jeffersonii
ACCAACTAAAAAAGCTGAACAAGCACCCACAAATCAAATCTACAAAACATACAAATTATTTGTTGGTTCTGCTGATTCTGGCCCATGGGTAGCAAATTTCCTTATGGGGAAATAGAAAAAGGTCAAGAATTTTTTAAAAACTTCATTGATTACTACATTTGTATCTTTGGGGTAAATACCCAGTAGTACCCCAATGTTCATAGCAGCGATGTCCACAATAGCCAAATTGTAGAAAGAGCTGAGATGTCCATCAATAGATAAATGGATGAAGAGGATGTGTCATAATATATACAATGGAATATTACTCAGTCATCAGAAAGGATGAATATTTACAATTTAATCAACGTGGATGGAACTGGAGGGTGTTATGCTGAGCATAATACATCAATCAGGGAAAAACAATTATCATACGGTTTCATTCATGTGGAACATAAGAAACAACTCAGAGGATCATAGGGGAAGGGAGGGAAAACTGAATGGGGAGTCATCAGAGAGGGAGAAAAACCATGAGAGACTTTTAGCTCTAGGAAACAAACCGAGAGTTGCAGACAGAAAGGTGGGTAGGGGGAAGAGATAATTGGGTGATGGACATTAAGGAGGTCATGTGATGTGATCACCACTGGATGTTACGTGAAAATGGTAAATTATTGAACGCTACAGCTGAAACTAATGATATGCTATATGTGGGCTAATTCAATTCAAATAAAACATGAAAAATTTAAAAAAACTTCATTTATCAGGAAGAAAAGAAGGGGAAAAAGAAGCATTAAAAACTTAAGGCAGAAGAAAATACCTAAATAGGAAAGTATAATAAACTTAAATGTCTGTAATCACTATAAATCAAAATGGCTTAACCCAATCATTTAAACACAAATAATAAGATGAGGCTCAAAAACTGAATCTAGCAATATGAATTTTATGTTTAAGAGCCCACCTAGGGACACCTGGGTTGCTCAGTCAGGTAAGCATCAGACTCTTGATTTCAGCTCAGGTCATGATCTCAGGGTTATGAAATCAAGCCCTGTGTCGGCTCTGTGCTGGGCATGGAGACTGCTTAAGATTCTCTCTCCCTTGGGGTGCCTGGGTAGTATAGTCAGTAGAGCTTCTGACTCTTGGTTTTGGCTCAAAACCTAGACGTGATCCCACATTGTGAAATCAAGCGCCGCATCAGAATCTGCGCCCAGTGAGGAGTTTATGTAAGACTGTCTGCCCTTTCTGTCCTTTCCCCCTGTTCTCTCTCTCACTCTCTCAAGTTAATAAATAAATCTTAAAAATAAAGAGTCCCCTTCTCCCTCTGCCCCCCGCTTCTCCCTGTCTAAAAAGTAAAAAATAAAATAAAAATAAATAAAAGAGCCCACCTAAAGATGATATATACAAAGAATTCCTAAAACTCAACAATAAAAAAGAAAGCAACCTGATTTAAAAATAAGCCAAAGATTTTAACAGATACTTCACCAATGAAGATATCCAGCTGGCAAATAAGCATATGAAAAGATGCTCCACATTACATGTCATCATTATTTAGAAGTCAAAATCTTAAAACAGAGATTAGAAAAGGGGTTGTGGGAAACAGGACGAAGTTGGTAAAAGTGTACAAACTTTCAGTTATAAAATGAATAAATTCTGAGGATCTAGTATACAACCTAATGACTACAGTTACTAACACAATATTATATAATTGATTTTTTTAAGATTCTATTTATTTATTTGACAGACAGAGATCACAAGTAGGCAGAGAGGCAGGCAGAGAGAGAGGAGGAAGCAGGCTCCCTGCTGAGCAGAGATGCAGGGCTCGATCCCAGGACCCTGAGATCATGACCTGAGCCGAAGGCAGAGGCTTAACCCACTGAGCCACCCACATGCCCCTGTATAATTGATATTTGCTAACAGAGTAGAACTTAAATGTTCTCAATAAAATAGTTTTTAAAAAGATAAATGTTATGTGATAGGCGTGTTAATTACCTTGCTGGAAGGAATCCTTTCACAATATATACATATATTCAATCATTGTGCTGTACACCTTAATATCTTACAATTGTACATGTCAGCTACAATGCAATAAAGCTAAAAAACAAAAATAAACCAAAAAAAAATGAATGAACTAAATGATCCTACAATTCTACCTCTGGGTATGTACCCAAAAGAATTTGAATCAGGATCTTGAAGATATATTTGCATGTTAATTGCAGCATTATTCACAGTAGTCTAAAGGTAGAAACAACTTAAATGTACATCAGAAGATGAATAAAGAAAATATGAAATATGCATACAATAGAATATTATTCAGTCTTAAAAAAGGATATCCTGTCATATACTACAAATGGATGAACATTGAGAACATTATGCTAAGTGAAATGTCATTCACAAAATAATACTACATGATTCCACTTATATGAGGTATTTAAGTAGTCAAACTCTTAGAACAGAAAGTAAAAATACAGTTGCCAGTGGTTGGGAAAGGAAGAAAAGAACTTTTATGATATGGGTACAGACTTTCAATTTTTCAGGATGAAAAAGTTCTAGGGATTTGTCATATAATATTGTACATATATTAACACTACTATACTATACACTTAAAAATAGTTAAGATGAAAAAATATTTAAATGGTAATTTTATGTTTATTTTTTTACCTCACTAAAAAAGTTAATGAATGGAGAATCTAAGGTAAAAAGAGGGAAAAGACAGAGTAACTCTAAAGAAACAGGAAGAAAGGAAATAATAAAACTAAGAGCAAAAAGTAATTAAAGGGAGAAAGTTCAATGGAAAAGATCAACAAAACCCAACTTTATTTCTTTCAAAAGATTAATTAAAAAAAGATTAATAAAATAGTCAATCCTCTCTAAAATGGATCAATAAAGAAGAGAATAGAGAACAAACTGATGGTTACCAGAGGGAAGGTGGTTAGGGTGACAGGTGAAATAGGTAATGATGATTAATGAGTGCTGTTGTGATAAGCACTGATTGTTGTATGGAAGTGCTGAATCACTATATTATACACCTGAAACCAACATAACACTGTATGTTAGGTAACTGAAATTTAAATAAAAAAATTTTTTTTTAATTTAAGCTTTTTTTATTTAAACACATAATGTAACCCCACCACCCTCTCTCAACCCCTCTCCCCCCCCACCCCCCTCAGTTTGTTTTATGACATTAAGAGTCTCTTTTGGTTTGTCTCCCTCCCGATCCCCTCTTGTTTCATTTTTACTTTTCCTACCACCTTAACCCCCACCCCCGTTGCATCTCCACTTCCTCATATCAGGGAGATCATGTGATAGTTGTCTTTCTCCAGTTGACTTATTCCGCTAAGCATAATACGCTCTACTTCCATCCATGTCGTTCCAAATGGTAAGATTTCATTTCTTTTGATAGCTGCATAGTATTCCATTGTATATATATACCACTTCCTCTTTATCCATTCATCTGTTGATGGACATCTAGGTTCTTTCCTACTTGGCTATTGTGGACATTGCTGCTATAAACATTCGGGTACACGTGCCCCTTTGGATCACTACGTTTGTATCTTTAGGGTAAATACCCAGTAGTGCAATTGCTGGGTCATAAGGTAGCTCTATTTTCAATTTTTTGAGGAACCTCCATGCTGTTTTCCAGAGTGGTTGCACCAGCTTGCATTCCCACCAACAGTGTAGGAGGGTTCCCCTTTCTCCACATCCTCGCCAGCATCTGTCATTTCCTGACTTGTTCATTTTAGCCATTCTGACTGGTGTGAGGTGGTATCTCATTGTGGTTTTGATTTGTATTTCCCTGATGTCCAGTGATGTGGAGCACTTTTTCATGTGTCTGTTGGCCATCTGGATGTCTTCTTTGCAGAAATGTCTGTTCATGTCCTCTGCCCATTTCTTGATTGGATTATTTGTTCTTTGGGTGTTGAGTTTGCTAAGCTCTTTGTAGATTTTGGATACTAGCCCTTTATCTGATATGTCATTTGCAAATATCTTCTCCCATTCTGTCAGTTGTCTTTTGGTTTTGTTGACTGTTTCCTTTGCTGTGCAAAAGCTTTTGATCTTGATGAAGTCCCAATAGTTCATTTTTTCCCTTGCTTCCCTTGCCTTTGGCATTGTTCCTAGGAAGAAGTCGCTGCGGCTGAGGTCGAAGAGGTTGCTGCCTGTGTTCTCCTCAAGGATTTTGATGGATTCCTTTCTCACATTGAGGTCCTTCATCCATTTTGAGTCTATTTTTGTGTGTGGTGTAAGGAAATGGTCTAATTTCATTTTTCTGCATGTGGCTGTCCAATTTTCCCAACACCATTTGTTGAAGAGGCTGTCTTTTTTCCATTGGATATTCTTTCCTGCTTTGTCGAAGATTAGTTGACCATAGAGTTGAGGGTCTATTTCTGGGCTCTCTATTCTGTTCCATTGATCTATGTGTCTATTTTTATGCCAGTACCATACTGTCTTGATGATGACAGCTTTGTAGTAGAGCTTGAAGTCTGGAATTGTGATGCCACCAACTTTGGCTTTCTTTTTCAATATTCCTTTGGCTATTCAAGGTCTTTTCTGGTTCCATATAAATTTTAGGATTATTTGTTCCATTTCTTTGAAAAAATTGGATGGGATTTTGATAGGCATTGCATTAAATGTGTAGATAGCTTTAGGTAGCACAGACATTTTCACAATATTTATTCTTCCAATCCATGAGCATGGAACATTTTTCCATTTCTTTGTGTCTTCCTCAATTTCTTTCATGAGTACTTTATAGTTCTCTGAGTATAGATTCTTTGCCTCTTTGGTGAGGTTTATTCCTAGTTAACTTATGGTTTTGGGTGTAATTGTAAATGGGATTGACTCCTTAATTTCTCTTTATTCTGTCTTGTTGTTGGTGTAAAGAAATGCAACTGATTTCTGGGCATTGATTTTATATCCTGACACTTTACTGAATTCCTGTACAAGCTCTAGCAGTTTTGGAGTGGAGCCTTTTGGGTTTTCCACATATAGTATCATATCATCTGCAAAGAGCGATAGTTTGACTTCTTCTTTGCCGATTTGGATGCCTTTAATTTCTTTTTGTTGTCTGATTGCTGAGGCTAGGACTTCTAGTACTATGTTGAATAGCAGTGGTGATAGCGGACATCCCTGCCGTGTTCCTGACCTTAACGGAAAAGTTCTCAGTTTTTCTCCATTGAGAATGATACTTGCAGTGGGTTTTTCATAGATGGCTTTGATAATATTGAGGTATGTGCCTTCTATCCCTACACTTTGAAGAGTTTTGATTAGGAAGGGATGTTCCACTTTGTCAAATGCTTTTTCAGCATCTATTGAGAGTATCATATGGTTCTTGTTCTTTCTTTTGTTAATGTATTGTATCACATTGATTGATTTGCGGATGTTGAACCAACCCTGCTGCCCTGGAATAAATCCCACTTGGTCGTGGTGAATAATCCTTTTAATGTACTGTTGGATCCTATTGGCTAGTATTTTGGTGAGAATTTTCGCATCTGTGTTCATCAAGGATATTGGTCTGTAATTCTCTTTTTTGATTGGATCCTTGTCTGGATTGGGGATCAAGGTGATGCTGGCCTCATAAAATGAGTTTGGAAGTTTTCCTTCCATTTCTATTTTTTGGAACAGTTTCAGGAGAATAGGAATTAATTCTTCTTTAAATGTTTGGTAGAATTCCCCTGGGAAGCCATCTGGCCCTGGCCTTTTGTTTATTTGGAAATTTTTGACGACTGTTTCAATCTCCTTACTGGTTATGGGCCTATTCAGGTTTTCTATTTCTTCCTGGTTCAGTTTTGGCAGTTTATATGTCTCTAGGAAAGCATCCATTTCTTCCAGATTGTCGAATTTGTTGGCATAGAGTTGCTCATAATATGTTATGATTGTTTGTATTTCTTTGGTGTTGGTTGTGATCTCTCCTCTTTCATTCATGATTTTATTTATTTGGGTCCTTTCTCTTTTCTTTTGGATAAGTCTGGCCAGGGGTTTATCAATCTTATTAATTCTTTCAAAGAACCAGCTCCTAGTTTCATTGATTTGTTCTATTGCTTTTTTGGTTTCTATTTCACTGATTTCTGCTTTGATCTTTATTATTTCTCTTCTCCTGCTGGGTTTAGGCTTTCTTTGTTGTTCTCTCTCGAGTTCCTTAAGGTGTAGGGTTAGGTTGTGTATTTGAGACCTTTCCTGTTTCTTGAGAAAGGTTTGTATCGCTATATATTTTCCTCTCAGGACTGCCTTTGCTGTGTCCCACAGATTTTGGACAGTTGCGTTTTCATTATCATTTGTTTCCATGATTTTTTTCAATTCTTCTTTAATTTCCTGGTTGACCCATTCATTCTTTAGAAGGATGCTGTTGAGCCTCCATGTATTTGTGCTCTTTCCACATTTCCTCTTGTGATTGAGTTCTAGCTTCAGAGCATTGTGGTCTGAAAATATGCAGGGAATGATCCCAATCTTTTGATACCAGTTGAGACCTGATTTATGACCCAGGATGTGATCTATTCTGGAGAATGTTCCATGGGCACTAGAGAAGAATGTGTATTCTGTTGCTTTGGGATGGAATGTTCTGAATATATCTGTGATGTCCATCTCGTCCAGTGTGTCATTTAAGACCTTTATTTCCTTGTTGATCTTTTGCTTGGATGATCTATCCATTTCAGTGAGGGGTGTGTTAAAGTCTCCAACTATTATTGTATTCTTGTCAATGTGTTTCTTTGATTTTGTTATTAATTGGTTTATATAGTTGGCTGCTCCCATGTTAGGGGCATAGATATTTAAAATTGTTAGATCTTCTTGTTGGACAGACCCTTTGAGTATGATGAAGTGTCCTTCCTCATCTCTTATTATAGTCTTTGGCTTAAAATCTAATTGATCTGATATAAGGATTGCCACCCCAGCTTTCTCCTGATGTCCATTAGCATGGTAAATTGTTTTCCACCCCCTCACTTTCAATCTGGAAGTGTCTTCGGATCAAAAATGAGTTTCTTGTAGGCAGCATATTGATGGGTTTTGTTTTTTTATCCATTCTGAAACCCTGTGTCTTTTGATTGGGGCATTTAGCCCATTTACGTTCAGGGTAACTATTGAGAGATATGGATTTAGTGCCATTGTATTGCCTGTAAGATGACTGTTACTGTATATTGTCTCTGTTCCTTTCTGATCTACTTCTTTTAGGGTCTTTCTTTGCTTAGAGGACCCCTTTCAATATTTCCTGTAGAGCTGGTTTGGTGTTTACAAATTCTTTCAGTTTTTGTTTGTCCTGGAAGCTTTTTATCTCTCCTTCTATTTTCAATGATAACCTAGCTGGATAAAGTATTCTTGGCTGCATGTTTTTCTCGTTTAGTGCTCTGAATATATATGCCAGTTCTTTCTGGCCTGCCAGGTCTCTGTGGATAAGTCTGATGCCAATCTAATATTTTTACCATTGTATGTTACAGACTTCTTGTCCCGTGCTGCTTTCAGGATTTTCTCTTTGTCGCTAAGACTTGTAAATTTTACTATTAGATGGCAGGGTGTGGACCGATTCCTATTGATTTTGAGGGGTGTTCTCGGCACCTCCTGGATTTTGATGCTTGTTCCCCTTGCTATATTAGGGAAATTCTCTACAATAATCCTCTCCAGTATACCTTCTGCTCCTCTCTTTCTTCTTCTTCTGGAATCCCAATTATTCTAATGTTGTTTCATCTTATGGTATCACTTATCTCTCGAATTCTCCCCTCATGGTCCAGTAGTTGTTTGTCTCTCTTTTGCTCAGCTTCTTTATTCTCTGTCATTTGGTCTTCTATATCACTAATTCTTTCTTCTGCCTCATTTATCCTAGCAGTAAGAGACTCCATTTTTTATTGCACTTCATTAATAGCTTTTTTTATTTCAACTTGATTAGATTTTAGTTCTTTTATTTCTCCAGAAAGGGCTTTTATTTCTCCTGACAGGGTTTCTCTAATATCTTCCATGCCTTTTTTGAGACCGGCTAGAACCTTGAGAATCGTCCTGAATCCCAGATCTGACATATCACCAATGTCTGTATTGATTAGGTCCCTAGCCTTCGGTCCTGCCTCCTGTTCTTTTTTTTGTGGTGAGTTTTTCCGCCTTATCATTTTGTCCAGATAAGAATCCGTTGTTTTCCTTGTTAAGTGAACTTGGTCTTGGCTGGATTTCTTTGATCTTCTGGGGGAGGGGCCTGTTGTAGTGATTCTCAAGTGTCTTTGCCCCAGGCGGAATTGCACCGCCCTTACCAGGGGCCGGGCTAAGTAATCCTCTCAGGTTTGCTTTCGGGAGCTTTTGTTCCCTGAATGCTTTCCGTAGAATTCTGGAGGACGGGAATGAAAATGGTGGCCTCCCAATCTCCGGTTCAGAGGAGCTGAGAGCTCGGGGCCCCAGTCTTCAGTGCGCCTTCAGAGAAAAGCGTTCAATCACTCCCGTCTCCCCAGCCTCCGTTCGCGCTCGGAGAAAATCGTGCATAAGCAGTCCCGTCTCACTGGCTTCTGGGAGCGCTCCGAGCTCACCCAGCCTGTGACCAAGCATCTCTCTCTCTGGCAGAGTCCCACCTGGAGTCTCCGAACTGCGTAGATCCCTGAGCTCTCCCGGGTCGGAGTCTCCCCGGATCTTGTGTGGACCCCTCGCACAGAGCACTGTCCCGTGTCACAGAGCACCGGCCCGTGTCACAGACCATGGGTCTAGGAAACCTCGGCTCTGTCTCTGCAGCCGGTTTCCCTGCTCTAATATCTGTGAGCTCTGCAACACTCAGATACCCCCGATCCTTCTATGACCCTGTGGGACCTGAGTCCACGCTGTCCCCGAGAGGTCTTCACCCCAGTTTAGCCTCTGGAGCGATGTCCCTCCGTGGAGCAGACTTTTAAAAGTCCTGATTTTGTGCTCCGCCGCTTGCCGGGAGCCGGCCCCTCCCCCTGGGGTCTATCTTCCCATCGCGTTGGATTCACTTCTCCGCTGGTCCTACCTTTCAGAAAGTGGTCGATTTTCTGTTTCTAGAATTGTTGTTTTTCTTCTCTTCAATCTCCTGTTGGATTTGTAGGTGTTCGGAATGGTTTGATAGGCTATCTAGCTGATCTCCTGCTGCCTGATGTCGTCTCAGCCTGCTACTTCTCCGCCATCTTGACCCCTCCCCCTAAATCAAAAAATTTTTAGAAATAAAATATTTTTTAAATATTTCAATAAAATATTTTTTAAAAATGAGAAACTCTCCAAAAAAGATTGAAATACAAGATATGCCTGCAGATATAGCCAAAATATAGAAGATTATGATATGAATAATTTTACAGTAATAAAATTGAAAACATGGATTAAATGGATGATTTTCCACAAAAGTACAATACTGAAGAATAAACTGAAAACCTGAATGATAAAATAGCCTTTACAGAAGTTTAACTGGCAATTAAAAATAGACTTCAACATTCCCCTTTCCTGAACAAAATTTAAATCAACAAATAACACACTGAGCTCATTAGGTTTATAGATAAATTCCAAACTCCAATCCTACTCCAGCTTATCTAGAAGGTAGAAAAAAATGGAGAGAATAATATAAATTTCTGAGGGGCAAAAAGAAAAAAATCAACCATTCTATAAGTAGCCAAATTGTTGCTCCTACCTGAAGAGAAAAAGAATTTTTTTTTTTTATTTTATTTTTTTTTAAAGATTTTATTTATTTATTCGACAGAGATCACAAGTAGGCAGAGAAGCAGGCAGAGAGGGAGGAGGAAGCAGGTTCTCCACTGAGCAGAGAGCCCGATGTGGGGCTCAATCCCAGGACCCTGGGATCATGACCCGAGCTGAAGGCAGAGGCTTTAACCCACTGAGCCACCCAGGCGCCCCGAGAAAAAGAAATTCTTAAAGAGCTTATGATGTAATATCATTTGTATAACCTTACTGAAATCCATTCTCCAAAATAAAGTCTACACAGAGATCAAATTATTAAAAATTATAATACTTATCTTTTATCAAATACCTGCTCTCTTCCAAGATTTTTACTAAATATTTGATAAATGTTATTTTGGTCTATTTTTCAAACCTTTAAAAAGATATTCCATCCACTCCACAGGTGAGAAGTCTGAGAGTCAGAGAGGTTAAGGAATTCATAAAACGTCATGCAGCTGAAACTGGAATTTGATCTGGATCTTACTGATCTTTTGAGTTGAAGTTCATGCTGAAAGTGTTAGGTTGACTAGCCAAAAACTCAAACTCAGCACAGAGCCCAAGAACCATGGCCTCTGTCCCTACCGGTAAAGGAGCAGACAACTAAAATAACCAGTCCCTTAACCTCCCTCCTGATGACTCACATCATAAAATTTTATCAAATTTTAGCATAATATTATATATACAAGAAGTATTGGTTCTACATTTTTAATAAAAACAGAAAGAACTATAGCAGTAATAGCTGAAGTTCAAACTCTATTCTATCTCACATTTCAAAGTTTCCATCTTCCACCCCCACCATTATTTCTACCTCCCTGCTCTCTTTATTATTTCTATTTCTAGATGGAGACAATGCTTTCCTTTCTTACATTCAGACTCACAGTGATTAGAACAGGAAGAGAGGGAAATCAGAGGACTGGTAAGATCTGGAAAATGGGACCCAAGATGACCTTTTGACCCACATTACGCAGGGCCAGACCTCACTGTTAGGTGCTTTTCTGTGTTGGATCTTTCTTGGTTTCTCTTCTTTCACTCTAGCTCCTGTCAAAGTGTTGCTTTCTCCAACTTTAAACACTGCTTCTACCATCTGGTAACCCAAAGGACTAACTTAAACCCTGAAAGGCTTAGAGATCAGTGATAGCTATTTCAGTCATTTGACTTTAAACCAATTTTTAAGAAATCTATCACCTTCAACATGGCATCTACATGCATACAGGAAAATGCAACCACATACCACCACAAAAGCAGTAGCAGCCCTTGTCATTAATCTTGTGCCTCCCTACCTTTTTCCTGAGATGCAAAGGATCACTACATGTCCTTGGTCAGGGATGATGTTGGGTTATGTGAGAGTCATAGCTGGGTTGGGCTGGATGTGTTTTTGTTTATAAAGGATCAAAGTGGAAGATATTTCTCTTTAAAAAAAAAAAAAGATTTACTTATTTATTTATTTTAGAGAGGGAGAGAGCATGAGCAGGAGGGAGAGAGGGAGAGAGAATCTCAAGTAGACTCCACACTGAGCATATAACCCAGCATGGGGCGCAATCTCACGACCTGAGCTGAAACCAACAGTCCTGCACCCCTGGGAGATATTTCTCATCTATGAATGTTTGTTCTTTATTCTCCAAAATTTGGGTATATAATTCTTATATTCTTCATATCTTTGCACAAAATCTGACCTCATTGATGTCATAATTCTATTGGACTTTAACCTGATTTAATATGCACTTATCTTTAAAAAAAAAAAAAGAACTGTAGAGAACATGCTTCAGCAAAGAATTTACCATGCCTACAGTGTATACAGAATTGGTTTTATTTCAGACATAATATATCTAAAGGTTAATGTCTATAAGCCTTTGTTGCATTGCACATCTCATATAGATTTATCTCCTCAGCCCAATTTGCTACTGTTCTTACCTTTGCTGCCATCACTGCAGAATTAATATTTTTGTCATCATTAGAGAATCAAGGCTACAATATAATTCCATCATATTTCCAAGTCAGTACATTCTTAGAACCCCTTTTGAAGGTTATTAAGTATCACAGAGTGGGTGATGACATTAATTTCTTTGCACACCCAGGAAGCAGAAATCCCAACACTCCAATTGACCTTGGCTGTAATATGAGGAGATGGTGTTGGTAAGCAGTTTATTAGCATTGAGTTCCTGGGTGACCAGTTGCACAGAACTTCACTTGTTACCAAATAAAAACTGACTGGGGACCTTTAGTGTAATGGCATTTGGGGTTGACAGTGATGCTGAAGGAATAAGGACTAATGCCCAGAGCAGGTCTATAAAGAGCAAGGTGGTGAATGTATTTTCAATAACATGATTTCTATAATGGGCCAACTGCAATTCTCAGACAGCTAACCCAGCCCTGAAATGAATACACAGTTAAAAGCAAGCATATCTTGACTCCAAATTCTGAATTCAATGAGTTTTATAAATGTTATTTTGTTCTATTAAGTTCTACTCCTTGATTCCTTAAAAACAACTTCTGCAGCACTTCATAGATAAAACTAAAATTTGCATAATTACTTCTTTTAAAGTAAGGCTGCAAAATTGTTTCAACTGATCTTCACTGAATTTTAATCATTAGGAAAATGATACTTTTCCCCTAAAAAAGTACCAGTTTCCTGGAAATGCACTTCATGGTTCTATTTCCTTTGTTAACTGATGCTGGTCATTTAATTCAATAACTTTTATAAAGCTAAAATTATAAAGATTTAATTGACTTTTGTCTAACTTCCAATTATGTCTAATTTGTTTCTATTCAGTCTCATTAAATCCAATTATGGCTGGACTAATCGTAATTTCTCCCAATAGTTCATTTACTTTAAAATAAGGATTCTGTCCTCTGTTACTTTCAGGTAATTTTTCATCAGGGTTAGGCTGGGTCTCTTAATTATATTAATACAAATGGCTTTCTATATGCATCAGTACGTTTGTATTTAGTAATTAGGCAATCTCTTGTAACTCAGCATAGCTGCCTAGACCCTAGCTACAGCATAGTAGTTACATAGGTAGCTTCCCAGTAGCCATAATTAGTATTAATTATAATTGGGAGACAATTCCTTTATATTTCACTTCATGTTTCATTACCCTAGTTATAGAAAATTGTAAAAAAAATATATATATATATACAGAATTTGAATAAAAGGGAGGGAAGTAGAAGTTCTAGCACTTGGGACTCTTCCAGACCTCGTCCAATATATCTCTTTGTCTGGCTGTTTGGCTGTATCCTTTATCATAGTTTTTATTACATAACGTACTGGTAAATGTAAGTGTTTCCCTGAGTTTTGTGAGCTGTTCTAGCAAATAATCCAACATGAGGAAGTATTAGAAGGAACCGCCAATTCATAGCCAATAGCCAAATGGTCAGAGCACAAGTAACAACTAGGGCTTGTGACTATATCTGAAAAGGGTGGGGGTGAAGGGGGGGCAGTCTTGTGGGACTGAGCCCTTAACCTGTGGGATCTGGTGCCATCTCCAGGTTGACAGTGTCAACATTGAATTAAACTGTTGGACACCCAGCTGGTGTCACAGAATTGTTTGGTGGAAGGGAAAAAGTCCCCATACAACTGGTGCCAGAAGCATCCTGAGTGTAATAATAAAGGAGATACACACCAGTGGAGGACCATAGGTTTTCTTTCCAATAACGATTCATATTTTTACTTATAAAGAGATAGTAATGGAAAGAAATTTAAGATAAGATTTTGGTAAGATTGCCATGGCAAAACACATAGAAAAGAAGAAAAAAATAAAGGAACTGGAAAAAAAAAATAGCCCAGGCTTATGGGGAAATCCTGGTACTGAAGAACAGGCGAGCAGGGATTGTATTGTTTCTGCCTCAAAACGGCTCTATAACCTTACATAACTCGTTCTCTTTCCCTGGAGTCTTAATTTTCTTTTCTACAAAGAATGAAGTAAGTCATCTCCAAGGTCCCAAAATACTAGCATTCTCACACTCTAGATGGAGTGTGACTGGATCCCTAATTTCAGTTTTAATAATGCTTTAGATGGAGTGTGACTGGATCCCTAATTTCAGTCTTAATAATGCTTATGCACAGTATTACAAGCAGTATGTCTAAACACTCACGTTAGTCCTAATAAATAATTAAATCTAGTATTTGGCAGCTGGAGGCTATTGCACTCTGGTAAGTATTCTTGAGGCTTATTCTATCAGTGTATCAAAATAAAATGCCAACAACTAAGTAGATATAAAGCCTATTAGCATCTGTAACTGCTGTGTTATCTCAGAAAACCTTGTGAGGATAGTGCTAAAAAGTGGATCATGCTCAAAATTGGCCCAATTTTTCCCCCAAGATGCACCAAAATGATTAACCACTCCATTCACAGAAATTCGCTGCTCTCAAACATTCAGAAACCTTTCTAAGATCTGCAGTTTGAGGGCTGATATCACTCCAGCTCTTTGTGCAATTAATTGCATCTTCACTGGGTTAAGTATCAAGCATTATAGTAGCCTTGCCATCCATTGCAAATTTTTGAGATACTTGCTTGTATACCTTGTAATCATAATAATGTCAACCTAAAAATTCTTATCAAAAAAATTTAGGAAAAAAATATATAACATGGGGTTAAATATCTAGGATGTCTATAAATAAACAAAAGGTAAAAGCAATACCAGTAATTTCTAACAGTGCTGTGAAAAGACATCAAGTTTAGCATTATCAGGTTAATAAAAAAAAAAAATTCCTAACAAGCTGCTGAACTTCAAAGCAGTAATGCTGCCTGCCACTGAGAGATGTGCCTATTCAAGATTATGGGTAATATACACGTGAACATCTCTAGTAAACTCTACATGACCTCACCATGAGAGGAAACAGGGAGAAGGGAGAGTAGGAGGAGAGCTCTCTCAATACAAGCCTTGAAACTTCAGGAAGTGAGGGAATAGGACTCTTGCCCCACCATGCCTTTTTCCCATCTATTTTGATCATCCAGACAGACCTATACCAAAACGAAACGAAACAAAATGAAAGTACTAACACAGAGCGTGCTTGGCTGTATTTTTCTTAGTTTCATACAGAGAAGGATCTAGTCATACTGCCACACACTGAACTCCTGACCCCAGGATTTTGCATTCTCATGCTATTGGTTATAAGATGCAGAATGTAGTACAAATCCATCACTATAACTGGAAATATTGCACAAAAGACACGTGCTACAGATGACTGGTCAAAGTAAAAACATCATTCTGGGATATCAAAAACCCCTCTAAACTTTTCTCTGGGCTACCAGTGACCCCCACCCCACTTCTGGCAAAAAAGAATGCAACACGGGCCAATCCATAGAGTCACCAGCTGCCTGGGAGATGATCAGACATTAGAAGTTCTGCACAAAGATACAAAATGCACTGTGGGATTCTCTTCCTTGGCAATTTAAATTAAGAATGTATGGAAATCAGGCACTTGGCAATAGGAAGTGGAAAAATTATGATAGTAAAAGGCTTTGAAGGACCAAAAGTAAGCCAAGGTTAACACAAGAGTGCAGAGTAACTGCTAGACCCTCCCCAACCTCCAGTCTGAGCTAGAGTATAGAAATACATGGAGACAATTTATAGCTCAGATCAGAGAGATAATATTTTTAACTTCCCAGTTCAAAAGGAGCTATATTCCTAGTGCTAAACTCCCATACTCTATCAGGGCCAGACAGAAATGGTTTAGAGACTTTTACTCACCATAGAAAGACATAACAAAGGCCAAAGAGAATTTTGAAGTCAGGCAGTCAGAAAGCCAAGAGAATAGGCCACTTATCCTTCATCCAATTTATGTGACTATATGAAATGTGGGAAATGTAAGGCCAGCACACTTGAAAAATCTATGAAATATGAATCACACCAGGATCCCAAAGAGTAAAGGGTGGTGTGTCAGAGATTCTCAGGTCATTTGTGGGCCTAGAATAGCCACAGAAGACAATTTAGGTAACAGAAAGCCAACCAGTCTCCCTCATCAAAGGGCTTTGGATAGGGTAAATGGATTTTTATGGAGAATATGTAGATGGAACTGGATGATATTTAAGAAAGTAATGAAGCTATACCCTTTAGAAGACTGTAAAAGTAAGCCTCACTGTGCACCTAAGACAACTGATTTCCCTCCAGTAGACAAAGTCTCAATTGCCTACATGCATTTCCAAAGACCAGACTAGATGTGGACAAGAGCCCAAAGTTGTCAGTGGCATGAGAGTGAAACAGCTGCTCAACTATCTTTTTCTATCAGCCCTTATCCCTATCAGTATACTGTCCTCTTTCCCTGCTGCCTGCTCTTCCTGGACATGCATAAAATATGGAATCATTAGGGAGTTCAGGGATAGCTTGCTAGAAATAGAAAGGAAGCTGAGAGAGCACTTGTACAACCATTTCCGTATACTATTTGTAGATACTAAAAGTGAAACTTTTCATACCTTAAGGCCCAGCAATTCCAATCCTAATGACACTCAACAAAAATTAATGTATATGTGTACCAAAAGCCACATAATGAACATTACCAAAATGTCTATCAACAATATAGTGGTAAATATGTGTGGGGATATGAACAAAAGTAACAATTATGAAAAAAAAAACTGTTTCTACATGTAATGACATTTATTAAATCCCACAAACAGAATGTAAAACAAAAGACCCAGCCACAAATAAGATTCAAAGTACAATTTTAGTTACATAAGGTTTCAAATCTGGTAAAACTAATTTATCATGTAGGAAATCAGGAAAGCAATTTCTTTTAGGTAGATAGTAAGAGTAATGCCGAGAAAGGGACTTGTAAAAGAGCTTCTATAGGGCAAGTAACATTTTATATTTTCCTCAGGATTGTGGTTATATGAGCATGTTCACTTTATGATTATTCATCAATCTGTACACTTTTGATTTGATTGCTTTTATGTGTGTATACCATACTTTGGTAAAAAGCTTATTTGAAAAAAGATAAACACACACACGCCCAAAAGGGCACACTATGACATTAACTAAAATAGCAATAATGAGAAAAATCTTAAAAGCAACCAGAGAAAAAACACAATGCCCACAGAGGAACATAAATTGTATGTATGTATACACACACACACACACACACACACACACACACACCCCTTGTAAGTCCTTGAGCAATCACAAAAAAACTATGTTTCAACTAATAAGCCAGTAGTTGCAATAAAATGTCATACTAAAAAATTCAATCCAAAAGAAAAATAAGTAACCAAGAACATATGGCAAAATAGAAAACAAATAGAAAATAGCAGACATAAAGCCAACTATGTTAATAATTGTATTAAATGTAAAATAAATAAAAACTAGAGATCATGAGATTAGACAAAAATTCAAGAATCTATGATATTTCTGTCTACAAGAAACTCACTTAAAATATAAGAGAATAAGAGGATGAAGATAGATGTACAATAGAAATACTAAAAATTACAAAAGAGAATGCTTTTAATATCATAAAAAGCAGACTTAAGAAGAAGAAATATTATCAGGAACAAAAAAAGGAAATCCCATAATGACAAATGGTCAATTCATCAAGAAGACTTACCAATCCTAAATATGTACATAATAATTCAGCTTCAAAGTACATAAAGCAAACACTAATAGGACTAAAAGGAGAAATAGAGATTTCAACACTACTCTTTTGAAACCTGACAGTAGTAGGCCAAAAATCAGTAAGGATAGTGAAGGCTCATAATGTTGTGAAATAACTTAACCAATTATCAGCACAATACACAGATATTTTTCCAGTTACACATGGTACATTCAATGAGAGGAGGCACATGCTGGCATTCAAATATCAGTAAATTTAAAAGGATTAGTTTAGTTAGCATGCAATTAATTCTCTGACTGGAATTAAAAATAAGCCAAAAAAATTCCAAATTTCTAAATATTTAAAATTTAAGCAACACATTTCTAAATAAGCCATAAGGCAGAAGAAAAAGGATCATAAAAAAAGTTGGAAAGTAATTTTAATAGAATCACAAATACCAAAATTTGTGGAATGTAGCAAAGCAGTGCTTCAAGTGTAATTTTTAGGTACTTTAGATATTTTTAGATACTTCCATTATAAAAGAAGGTCTAAATATCCACTATCTAAGCTACCATCATAAAAAAATGGAACAAATTAAACCCAAAATAAAAGAAAAATAATATAGGAAAAGGATTCAGAAATATAGAAAGCAAAACCAACAGAACAAAGCTGATTCTTGTAAAATATCAATAAAATTACAAACTTTTAGTCAGACTGACCAAAGGAAAAGAAGAAAGAAGGCATAAATTTTCAAGTCAGGAATAAGAGATAGGACATCACTGGGATTATAGGCTTCAAAGAGTAAATCAAGGATATTTTGAGCACTTTCTGACAATAAATTCAATAACTTTGATGATATAAGTTCCATCAAGACACCTAAGTAAAACATGGGCAAAAGACCTGAGCAGAAACTACACCAAAAGAAATAACTGAAGGGCTAATAACAACATGAAAAGTTTCTCCATATTATTAGTCATCAGAGAAATTTGTATTTAAACTATGATGAGATTCCACTTCACATCCATTAAAATAATAAAAATTACATAAACTGAAAATACCAGTGTTGGTGAGCATGTGGAGCAATTGGAATCGTACCTGACAAGTGGCAGTACAGAGTGGTAGAACTACATTGGAGAACAGTTAATTTGGTAGTTTCTTATCAAATTAAAAATACCATATGACCTTGCATCTCCATTCCTTAGGCATTTATCTAAGAATATAAAGACATGTCTACACAAAGACCAGGACCAGAATATTCATACCAGCTATATTCAAAACAGCTAGTAACTGGACACAATCCAAATGTCCATCAACAGATGAACTGTGGTACATCTGTTGCTCAGCAGTACAGGAAGCCAAATAAAATAAGAAAGAACTACTGATGCATGCTGCAACTTGGGTAAATCTCAAAACCCTCATGCTGAACAGAAGAAGCCAAACATAAAAATCATACTGTATGAGTCCAAACGCACTAAACTCTAGAATCGGTACTGACATAAAACAAGTCCGTAGTTGCCAGGACCTGGAGATAAGGGAATTAATAACAAAGGAACATGAAGGAACTTTCTGGGGGAGACAGGAAATGTTCTCTACCTTGATTGTGGTGGTGATTACCCAGATATACATATTTGTCAAAATTCACTGAGCTATATCTCTTAAGTGGCTGTATTTCAATGTGTAAATTATGCTTCAATAAAGTTGACATATATGAGGCATCTGGGTGGCTCAGTTGGTTGAGCATCCAGCTCATGATCTTGGGGTTAGAGCCCCAAGTTGGGCTCCATGCTCAGCAAGAAGTCGGCTTCTCTCCTTCAACCTATGCCCCTCTGCCTGCTCATGCGCTCTCTCTCTCTCTCGAAAATAAATAAATCTTTAAAAAAATAAAGGTGACATATAAAAACACCTAAAACTAAGCATATGCATACTCAGAATTCTATGTAACTCTTGTAAATTAGTATGTTTTGTGTTCAGTTACAATAAATACTATGTTTCAACATTACCCACTGTAGAAAATTTAATCTTATTTTTTTTTAAGACTATTTGAGGGGAGTCTGGGTGGCTTAGTCGGTTAAGCATCTGCCTTTGGCTCAGGTCATGATCCCAGGGTCCTGGGATCAAGCTCAACATCTGGCTTCCTTGCTCAGCGGGAAGTCTGCTTCTTCTTCTCCCTCTGCAGGTCCCTCTGATTGTGCTGTTGCTCTCTTTCTCTGTCAAAGGGAAAGGGAGAAGCAGATTCTCTACTAAGCAAGGAGTCCAACATGGGGCTCGATCCCAGGACGCTAGGATCATGACCTGAGGCAAAGCCTGACACTTAATTGACTAAGCCACCCAGGCTCACCTAATCCTTTTTAAAGACTATAAATGTATGGAGCAATGCTAGACCTAATCTCAGGTTGGCTTAATCAGCCTCTTCAATGATGGGTCCAGAGGAGGCACCACCAGAAGGAGAGAATAAGTCACAAAAAATATTTGAAGGACCCAAATTTGTAGCAAATTCCATACAAATGGAATTGCTATAACTGCTATAGTAAATAAATTGGGCATTCTTGATACTTGAATATGGAATATATGTGCAGAGGGAAAGGAAATAAACAGTGTGCTTTATAAGCACTGTATTGTTAAGTGGAAAATACAAAGTCTTAAATAAAACTGTATGTAAAACTGGCAACAAAAAAAAAAGACTCTAAATGTATTGAAATGTTAATAACTCTTATATACCTACACATATGTGCATATCCGATAGATAGATGTATATCTCTTAGCCTAATAAAGAGAAAGGACCATGATATCCCTTAAGTGGACATGAAGGACTCATGATGTTCAAGTGAGTCCACATGGTGCCCCCTGTTCTGCCTCCTCCACAGGAGACCTGAAGCTCCTTCCAATAATTTACAGACTGAAAAAGCACAGTAGAAAAAGGCTGCAGGGCTCATAACTGGAGATGATGAAGTGAAAGGAGAGTATAAAGTGGCACATTTAAAACTGAGAACATTAACATCAATGTACTCTTCCATCCTTACTACAACTTATAAACATAATGAAAAGTCTCCAGAAATTGAGGAAATATTTAGGAGAGAACAATACAGATTACTCAAAAAGACTAAGAGGAACTATAACAAGGAACTTTAAAAGTTATAACACTAATAAAGTGTCAGAATACCTGCCTTTTGTGTATTTAAACATAAGCTGGAAAACAGACCATGAGGGAAAGCAAGAAGGAAACTCTTACACCTACTTACTGTGGAACAAACATCTGCTTCCTCCATATGTTCCCCTGAGGTCCAGGCAGTGAGAGCCAGATTTAAGCCCTAGGTTTTTCTGCCTAACATTAGCCTAGGTTCCTTCTCAAAAATAGAGCCTGAGATAAGGACTGCAGGGCAGGTAGTGTAGTCTGTAATTAATTCCTGGAAAGAGGAGTGAGTTCTTGGAAGAATGAAGTAGGGAATGAGGGAAAATGACTTCAAAGGCACATTTTGTAACTCATTACCACTGTGGGTAATGGAGGCTCGACCCCACTGGGACACTGAGGAGTTTATGCAGAATGAGTTGTTTATATAGAATGCACTGAGAAGTTTCCACCCAAGAGATGTTTTTCTACCAGTTTTATCCACCATTGGTCAAGGCTAGAGAGCTCTATATGGTTCTCAATCTTGGCTGCTTATCAGAATTGCTTAGAGCGTTTTTAAATATCCTGATCCCCACTACAGCATAAAACACTAAGTCAGAATATCTGCAGGCAGTACCCAGGGATCTTTTTGCTAATGTTAGTCATTCTTGAGAACCACTGCCCTAGATGGTAATGCCCTTGTACTTCCAGATATATATATGTGTTTCCCCAGTTCTACACCAGAGCATCAGAGAAATCACAGGGCATGACGAGGAAAAGCACCTTGATGCAACTGAGGTGAATACACCTGTAAAAGGTGGGCAGAGAGAATGAGTCAGGGCATGACACAGCTGACACATTGTCCCCACTGTCTACCCACTTTCAGCTCCAAATGTAGCAGACAGTTGGGTTGAGAAAGAAAGATAACAAGTACCACTCCTGAAAAAGGCAAATGGGAACAACTAAGGGCCCAGAATAACCCTCAGTTGTCCTTGATCACCCTGAGGCTCCTGTTAATCACATGCCCTGCACATAGTTACTACTCCATTAATGTTTGTTCAGTTGAACCAAAAGATTCTCAAAGACACGAGTGACACAGCCTCGGGGCAGAAAGGAATACATCACTGGAGTGACCTCTTCATTCTTCCACCTACCCAACATTAACACATTTGCGTTACTTACAGGTAGTATCCCATAATATATATATCCCATAAGACTCCAAATCCCCAAAATATCTCAATATTTTGAATATGTCTTTGGTTAAATGAAAAGTTATATTTTGCAATGATATTTGATGGGAAGACTTCACCAGAGCTGGACTCCACAAAAGGTGAGGTATTTTCCCATTGCCATGGGGAGAAGAGAGATTCCATCATCTACCCTCCTCTCATTTATTTCTAGGAGAAATGTCACTAATATCTTTCTAGACACAAAAAAGAATATGAAGAGAGGGTGGTGGGGTTACATTATATGTTTAAATAAAAAAAGCTTAAATTTAAAAAAAAAATTTTTAAAAAAAGAATATGAAGTATGGCTTCAATGTCTCTGATATGCAGTGTGACCTTGCAGTAGTTATGAATGTTTTCTATGTCCTAGTTTTTTTACCTTCAAATTAAAGCACTGGAATATATAATCTCAAAGAATCTTTTCATCTGAAAATTTCTATTGCATTTTAAAGTCTCTTTAAATATCAGTCTAAGGAAATAGTTTTATTATTGTTATTAAATATCTCAATTAATAATGGCTTTCCAAAATGTGGGTTGGATGACAATGAGTTTGGCAAATACGCACAGATCACTGTCCTGGACTTTAAATTTACTCCTCATTGTGAGTCCCTATTAATTTCACAGTCTGTACCAAGTCTAGCTCTCTTTTTATATGTATAGTTCTTTTTACCAATTAGTCTGGAAGCTGCTTGAATATAAAGCTGTGTCTCAAACATATTTACCATCTTCTATAAAGCACAGAAAGTCCTGTCTACTCTGGAGGTGCTTATTATTAATTACTAAATTAGATACAATTGAAACTAACTTCCCCCAACCATAGATCCAACTGCTATAAAAAGAAAAGAGAATAGTAAACCTATCAAGTTTTCTTCTTTCACAATTCAATTCTGCATTCCATTCAACAAATGTATTAATCAATGTTGGATACTGGGTATCAAAAAAATGTTTACTGTAGTACCCGAGTTTTCTGTAAAAGGTATGAAAAAAAAACCATAACAAGTGTGGAATTATAAGTTAGAATTACGAGCTTCAATATTTGTAATATGTTTTGAGTTAAAGACTACAAGCTACAATTCTATTTGATGGGAAAACTAAAAAGGAAATAATTATGTTGACCATAACTACTTTGAGAATTCAAAAGGTATGCCATCATAATTCTTCTCAGCAACATAAAAGACAGACTGTGGAAGACTCTATTTTGATGATCTAAGACAATAAACTATTAGAGATCAACCAGAGAAGAACTGCTTCAAGTTTAAAACTATGCACACTCTATTTTTTTGTTAGAATTCTTATTTATAATTACTCTCATTCAAGGAGAAAGGAGTGTGGGCTGTTTTATTATAGTTGTTGTGACTATTTTTTTCTTTTTTGTTTTTTGTTTTTTTGTTTTGTTTTCATCTCTCAGGAAAGCAGTCAAATAATGTTAAAGCATGAAGTTGGCCCCGTGTGATATGGCTCCATAATAACTACAAAGTTTAAAAAAGATGCTTGTCATAGGAAATAGTATTTGTTCAGTGGGCTTTAGATTATGTTTTTAACAATAAGTTGAATTTTCTCACTCAAGGTATAAATTAGTTTATCAGCTTTGTTGTGACTAACTCACACTCCTTAAACAAACACCAACTTTGGGCTGATTAATTTGTCCCAATCTTTTTTCTCAAGAATTTTTTTTTTTTTTTTGGTCCAGGTTTATCCCTAAAGAGATGTTTGAAATAAAGGTTACCTGGAGCTGATTCTGATTCAAATAATATTTTTTTCTTCTATAAAAAAGGTGGCCCTTAATTTTGTGTTTGGGGTCCATATTTTAAATTATTCTTCTAGAGACGGACGCCTGGGTGGCTCAGTCGGTTAAGTGTCTGCCTTCAGCTCAAGTCATGACCCCAGGGTGCTGGGATTGAGTCCCATATTGGGCTCCCTCCTCGTTCGGGAGCCTACTTCTCCCTCTCCCTCTGCCTGCCACTCCTCCTGCTTTATGCTCTTTCTCTCTCTCTCTCACTCTGACAAATAAATAAATAAAATCTTTAAATTATTCTTCTGAAGCAAACAAGTATGTCTCCTTTGGGTGATTTCATAAATAACAATACTTTTACCTTGAAATCTTCAAAGTGCTTTCAAATTCATGATCTTTTTTGTCTTCCATATTCATACTGTGAGCTAAGTATTTTCTAATTTTATAAATGTAGAACTAAAAAAGAAGTTAACAACTTGCCAAAGTTTGTTCAACTTGCAAGTTAAGGGGAACCAATCAGGTCTTCTCTGTTCAGAACCTCATTCCAAAATTGCCTGAAGATCCAGAGACTCCATATGTCATGTTGAAAATCACTACCCTAAATGCTGCCCAGGATGGCACTTTAAATTCCCCTGCCTCTTTATGTCAGTCTCTTATCTTGGTGTCCTTTGTTCACTTGACCTGGTCCTTTCCCAGCCAGGTAAGCAAAATGAGAAAAAATTATCTAAATGATCATTTCCCATGTCCTGGCCCACATCCACCCAGTAGATATTTATTGAGCATCTACTGTATCAGGCCAAGGTCTTGGTACTCCTGATATAGGTGTTAATAAGATAGACAAAATTCTTAGAACTCCATGAAAATAGTATTGATTCTTACCTCTCTACCATTTCAACAGTTTTATCTTACTTCTCTCTTCTACTCAAACCTCTCAAGTCCTTCCTGAGGTAGAACTGTAATAAATATATAATTGGAGGGCACCAGTTAACGGCCTGCCGTTAGCTCAGGTCATGATCCTGGGATCCCTGCTCAGCGGGGAGCCTGCTTCTCCCTCTACTTCTGCCTCTTCCCTCTGCTCATGCTCTCTCTCTCTCTCAAATAAATCAATAAAACCAATATATATATATATAATTGGAGGTTATGCTCACATACTGACTTATTCCCATTGTAAATTTGTACCAATCATAGTGAATATTTGTCTCAGTTTTGGTTTTAGTTTTGTTGGAAGGATGAGGAAGGGGGATGGTGTTTTGCTACTTTTCTTCCTTCCCCGCAGTGCCCTGTTCTAAATGCCCTTGTTGTATTGACCCTTGGAAGGTAAGTCCCCTTCCAGCTCCAGGGCAGTCTGTAAGTAGGCATGCAACCAGACTGAGGTGGCCATTCCTCCCCCGCGGGGCTTAGGTTTCTGACCCACTAAACTTAGTCTGGTAGTGTCACATGATAATCCCAATAACAGGATGTTGATCTGATGCTTCCTGCTTAAAGATAAATGCAAAAGTTCCTGCTTCCCCTGATTCTATTTCTAAGACTAGTTTTCCAATCTCCGGCTGATTTTTTGAGCCTTACTCCATCATTACCACCAATCTTTGCAGTAAACTTCCCTTTAGTGTTATTTTCAAATGTTTGAAACTAAAGAGCACTAAGTGACACACTAGCTAAATGTAACAGGGCCCTTCTGATACTTATGTTCCCCAATTCAAGCTCCACCAAGGGAGGGGGGAATCAGATTCCCTTAATTAGCACTGGACACTCAATCTAGTGGGTAGTAAGTAACCAGTCAATGTCTGTGAAAGGGAAAAGGGAAGTGGGTGGGATGGAGGAAGAAAAATGAAAAGGGATAGGGAGGGATAAACACAAGGGCTTTGGGATTAATTCCATGTGACCATTTCTGACTAAAACTGCCAAAACTGCCAAAGGGGGGGCGGGGGGAAACCACTAGAGAACCACCTAATTTCTGCTTAGGAACATTATTTCCTGAAGGAAGAGAGAAATTATAGTTCATATATTTTATGTGATAATTAAAGACAATTAGTGTTTGAAGGAAATTCAGGTAAACGTATGTTACTAAATTCAAACAGAGTTACTAAATTCAGAAAAGTTGGTAAATATTAATGAAGTGAAAGATGAGGTGAAGAAACCTGGGAATGCAGTAGGACTCAAAAAGTAGACCTGAATAAAACATTAAGCATTCTTTTAATTTAGCTGAAAAACATTACTAGGGATAGAAGTCTACAGCATTCTGGCTTTTCTATTTACACCACTCTGTCAGTACAGTGCTTATAAAAAGTTAAGGAAGATTGGAAAAAAATCATGGGTGGTCTTTCTGCTTAAATATATTTGCATGCCAAACAAACAAAGAATCCCAGAACTTCTTGTATTGGTCTCCTACCGTGGAAATCTCTTTCAATATATATTTTACATGTTTTTGATGATTTGGCTGGTTAGATTCCCACTCCTTAAAATGCTCTCTCACCCTCAGTTCTTGCTATTTGCTGAGATTTGCTGATGGACACCCTCTATCCCCTTGTTACCAAATTCCCCATAGAAGGATTCCATCTCTCTCCTTTGTAA
>ML093509.1:0-42754 GCA_003697995.1 Taxidea taxus jeffersonii
AAACCAAAAGAGACTCTTAATGTCATAAAACAAACTGAGGGGGGTGGGGGGAAGAGGGGTTGGGTGAGGGTGGTGGGGTTACATCATATGTTTAAATAAAGCTTAAATAAAGTAAAAAAAAAAAAAAAAAGACAAAATCCAACCATGGATCCAAAAAGACACGACCCATATGCTGTCTACTAGAGACTCATTTTGAACCTAAAGATACATCAGACTGAAAGTGAAGGGGTGGAAAATCATCTTTCTTGCCAATGAACCTCAAAAGAAAGCTGTGGTAGGGAGTCTCACATTAGACAAGTTAGATTTTAAGCTAAAGACTGTAGTTAGAGATACAGGACAGTATATCATGCTAAAATGGTCTATCCAACAAGAAGATCTAACAATTGTAAATATCTATTCCTCCAACATGGGAGCAGCCAACTACATATGCCAGCTGTTAACCAAAATAAGGAGAGATATTGATAATATTATGCTAATAGTAGGAGCTGTCAACACTCCACTCTCAGCAATAGAGAGATCATCTAAGCAGAAAATCAACAAAGAAACAAGAGCTTTGAATGATATAATGGACCAGATTGACCTCATAGTAATATACAGAACATTCTACCCTAAAACAACAGAATACTCATTCTTCTCGAGGCACATGGAACTTTCTCCAGAATAGACCACATACTGGGTCACAAATCAGGGCTCAACTGATACCAAAAGATTGAAATTATTCCCTACATATTCTCAGACCATAATGCTTTGAAACTGGAACTCAAACAGAAGGAAAAAAAAAAAAACTGGAAGAAATCCAAACACTTGGAAGTTAAGATCATTCTGCTTAAGAATGTTTAGGTTAACCAGGAAATCAAAGAAGAACTTATACATTTCATGGAAACCAATGAGAATAAAAGCACATTGGTCCGTAACCTATGGATTACTGCAAAGGAGTTCCTAAGGGGAAAATACATAGTCATTCCAGCTTCACTCAGAAAAATAGAAAAATCCCAAATACACAAACCATCTTTATACCTTAAGGGACTAGAAAATCGACAACAAATTAAACCCAACCCATGCATGGGAAGGGAAATAATTAAGATTAGAGCAGAGATCAATGAATTAGAAACCAGAAACACAGTAGAGCAGATCAAGGAAACTAAAAACTGGTTCTTTGGAAGAATTAATAAGATTGATAAACCACTGGCCAGACTTATCCAAGAAAAGAGAAGGGACCCAAATTCATAAAGTTATGAATGAAAGGAGAGAAATCAAAGACATAGAAACAATTATTAGAAATTATTATCTACAATTATGTGCCAATAAATTAAGCAACCTGGAAGAAATGGATGCCTTCGTGGAAAACTATAAACTATTAGACTGAAACAGGAAGAAACTGACAACCTGAATAAACCAATAACCAGTAACAAGATTGAAGCAGTATAAAAACCTCCTAAAAAACAAGAGTCCAGAACCAGATGGATTCCCTGGGAAATTCTACCAAACATTCAAAGAAGAAATAATACCTATTCACCTGAAGCTGTTTCAAAAAGTAGAAACAGAAGGAAAACTTCCAAACTCATTATCTGAGGTCAGCATTACCTTGATCCCCAAAACAGGCAAAAACCCCATAAAAAAGGAGAATTATAGACCAATATCCCTGATGAATGTGGATGCCAAAATTCTCAACAAGACCCTACCTAATATGATCCACAATACATTAAAAAGATTATCCATCATGACCAGGTGGGATTTACCCCTGAGATCAAGGGTGATTCAACATTCACAAATCAATCAGTGTGATAGAACATATAAATAAGAGACAAGACAAAAAGCACTTAATCCTCACAATTGATGCATAAAAAAATATGACAAAATACCGCATCCTTTCCTGATTAAAACTCTTCAGAAAGTATGGATAGAGGGAACATTCCTCAATTTCATAAAAACCATCTATCAAAAGATCATAGCAGATATCATTCTCAATGGAGAAAAGCTGAGAACCTTTCCTTTAAGATCAGGGACACAACAAGGATGCCCTCTCTTGACACTATTGTTCAACATAGTACTGGAAGTCCTAGCAATAGCAACCAGACAACAAAAATAAATAAAACGTATTACAAATTGGCAAAGAAAAAGTCAGACTCTGTTCATAGACGATGTGATACTTTATGTGGAAAACCCAAAAGTCTCCACCCCCCCAATTATTAGAACTCATACAGCAATTCAGTAATGTGGCAGGATACAAAATCAATGCACAGAAATCAGTTGTTTTCCTATAGAGTAACAAGATAAGTGTAGAAAGAGAAAGTAGGGAATCAATTCCATTTACAATATCACCAAAAACCTTCAGATACCTTGGAATAAAACTAACCAAAGAGGTCAAGGATCTATGCCCTAGAAACTACAGAACACTTATGAAGGAAATTGAAGAAGACACAAAAAGATGGAAAAATATCCCATGTTATGGATCAAAAGAATAAGCATTGTTAAAATGTGCTGCCCAGAGCAGTCTATATTTTCAACACCATCCTGCTCAAAATGCCAACAGCATTTTTTAAAAGTGCTGGAACAAACAATCCTAAAATCTGTATGGAACCAGAAAAGCCCCTAAATTGCCAAAGGAAATGTTGAAAAAGAAAAACAAAGCTGGAGGCATCACATTGCCTGATTCCAAGCTATATTACAAAGTTGTGAACACCAATACAGCATGATAATGGCAAAAAACCAGACATATAAATCAGTGAAATAGAATACCGAGCCCAAATATGAACCCTCAACTCTGTGGTCAACTAATCTTCATCAAAGAAAATATCCAATAGAAAAATAGACAGACTCTTCAATAAATGGTGCTGGGAAAATTGGATAGCTATAGACAAAGGAATGAAACTTGACCACCCTCTTACATCATACACAAGGATAAACTCTAAATGATGAAAGACCTCAGTGTGAGACAGGAATCCATCAAAATCCTAGAGGATAACATAGGCAGTAAACTTTTTGATATTGACCAAAGCAACTTCTTTCAAGACACGTCTCCAAAACTAAGGGAAACAAAAGCAAAAATGAACTTTTGGGACTTCATCAAGATAAAAACTTCTTCATAGCAAAGGAGACAGTGCCAAGATGCCCTTCAACGAGTGGATAAAGAAGGTATATACGATGGAATATTACTCAGCCATCAGAAAGGATGACTACCCAACTTTTGCATAAACATGGATGAACCTGGAGATTACGCTAAGTGCAATAAGTCAAACAGAGAAAGACAATTATCATATGGTTTCACTTATTTGTGGAACATAAGGAATAGCATGGAGGACTTTAATAGAAGGAATAGAAAATGAAGGGGGGGAATCAGAGGGGGAGATGAACCATGAGAGACTACGGACTATGGGAATCAAACTGAGGGTTTCAGAGGGAGGGGATGGGGGAATGGGTGAGCCCAGTGATGGGTATTAAGGACAACACATATTGCACAGAACACTGGTATTATGTGCAAACAATGAATCATAGAACACTACATCAAAAACTAATGATGTACTGTATGTACTGTATAACATGTACTGTATAACATAATTAAGATGTACTGTATAACATAATTAAGAATTATGAAAAAAATGAAATATAACTAGACTAGAATCACCAAAATAATATTGAAAAAGAAAAACTTCGGAGAACTCACCCTACATGATTTTAAGGCTAATTGCAAAGCTATAATAATCAAGAACGTGTGGTATTGGCAAAAGGAGAGGCACATAGATCAGTGACACAGAATAGAGCCAACATGAATACAACCAACTGATTTTTAACAAATGTGTCCTGAAAATTCAGTGGAGAGTTGTCTTTTCAACAAATGATGATGAATAAATTGTGTGTTCATATGCAAAAAGATTAAAAAGGGAATATCAATCCATACCTTACCTCTTTTCTCATATTTACATGTGATTTCTTCTTTTTTACTTTTAATTTAAATTTTAGTGAACATAGAGTGCAATATTGGTTTCTGGAGTAGAATTCAGTGATTCATCACTTACATTTCCCAGTGCTCATCACAAGTGCCCTCTTTAATACCCATCACTTATCTACCCTGTCTCCCACCCACCTCCCTCCATCAACCTTCAGTTTGTTCTCTCTTGTTGAGAGTCTCTTATGGCCTGTTTTCCTCTCGTCTTTCTTTTTTCTTTTCCTCTTTCCCGTATGTTCATTTGTTTTGTCTTAAATTCCACATATAGATGAGATAGTACAGTAATTTTCTTTCTCTGACTGACTTTTTTCACTTAGCATAATATACTCTAGCTCCATCTACATTGTTGTAAATGGCAAGGTTCCATTTTTTATGGGTGAGTAATATTTTATTATATATAGTTATATATTATTTATTATCATATATTCCACATTATACATTTCATTTCATTATGTATTTCATATGTTATGCTTACATTTTATATGTTTATATTATATTTATTATTATATGTTTATATTATATGTTTATATGTTTATATTATATATTATATATATTTATATGTTTATATTATATATATTATTACATCTTCTTTATCCATTCATCAGCAGACGGACATTTGGGCTATGTATCTGTGTGAGTATTTCAATTCCTTTTATTGCTGAGTAGTGTTACATTGTATGGATATAGCATATTATGTTTAACTATTCATTACTACTATGAGCTTTCAGTATATAAACCTAGGATTTTGTTTGCTAAATTTATTCTTAGCATTCGATAGTTTCATAAATAAAATTGATTTCTTAATTTTTTTCCAGATTATTATTGGTAACATATAGAGACACAATTTATTTTTTCTTTTTTTAATACTTTATTTATTTATTTGACAGAGATTACAAGTAGGCAGAAAGGCAGGTAGAGAAAGAGGGGGAAGCAGGCTCCCTGCTGGGCAGAGAGCCCGATGCGGGGCTCGATCCCAGGACCCTGGGATCATAACCTCAGCCAAAGGCAGAGGCTTTAACCTACTGGGCCACCTAGGCGCCCTCACAATTTATTTTTTCTATTCTGTAATTAAATTTTTAAATATATACCTTATATCTTATTACCTTTCTAATATATTAATTATAATATTTTTATCTTGGATTCCTTAAAATTTCTACATAGAAGATCATGTCTTTGGTAAATAAAATCAGTTGTACTTCTTTTTAACTCTTGATACAATTTTTTTTAACCCATTACATTTCCTCAGACTTCTGATGCATTATTGAATAGGAATGGCAAATGCAGACATCCTTAGATTGTTCCACATATTAGAGATAAAGCATTTAGTGTTTTTTAAGTAATTATGAATCTAGTCGTATGTTTTTATATATGTCCTTTCTCAGACTGTGAAAGTTTTCTTCTACTTCTAAGATATCAGAACTTTAAGTATGAAATAAATTAAGTCCTCAACTATGGAATTGCTTCTACAAGCATCATTTTGAAACTATTTAAAATGCATATATCACTTATTTTTTGCTATGAACTGGATTACTCCAATGGGCTGAATTTTTCAAGTTCTTAAATATGCCTATATGATTTTATGCTTGTTCTTTTTTTAAATTTTAAAATAATTACAAACTTACAAAGTAGGTGAGGTATAGTACAAAAAAAGAGGGTTTTTTTGTTTGTTTTAATAAACCAAATTAAAGAAAATTGTCACTTCGATGCCCCATCATCCCAAAATGCTTTAGTGTGTATTTCCTATAAACAAGGATGTTTTATTAATATAGTCTTTGACATCAGAAAATTAGAAAATTAACATGATATATTATCGCCTAAACCTCAGGCACAATTCGAGTTGTGCCAGTTTCCCCAGTGTGTTTTACAGCAAAAGACCTAATTCAGTCACACTTTGCCATAAAGCTCTCATGTCTCATTCCCAAGTTTTGTCTGGAAAAGCTTTTTTTTTTTTTTTTTTTTTCTTGCTTTGACTTTCATGGTAGTGACACTACTGAAAAGTATAAGCAAAATATTTTATAAATTGTCCTTCAACTCATGTGGGTTTGATGTTTCTTCAGCACAAATATCACAGAATGAAAGATTTTCTTCATGAAACTTTTTATGGATTACAACATATTTTAGAAATCACTTACATTTGGACAAAAAGATTTCCCAGAGTGTTGGAAGTTATCATTATGCCTTAATTGTAATCACTGTTTATTTTTTTGTTATCATCAATTAGGTTTCCATTTTTTCATCAATAAAGATAAAAACCTCTGACTCAACTATTAATTAGATTTTTTTTGTTTCATTTCATGAACATACTTGTATATTAACAAGTATCAGGTTAAAAACTATATTTTGGATAATAATTGAATAAAATCAATCATATAACATACATAGCTTTTTGTTATATAAATTTTTCAATTTTTTGTTGTTCTTACATGCTTTCACAGAAAACCTTTATTTCTGGAAGTGAATTATAATCTTGATGTTATCTCTGCTGGAGCTATTTTAATGAAGTGTCAAATGTACATTTTAGCTTTCAATAGATTAATATTAGAAAATGTGGGAATGCTGAGCAATAGTCCCCAAAAGAATTTCTGAATAGTTGTTGTTCTCTAGCCAACAGCAGGAATATTCCCAGACACAAGTTATGCAAAAAAAGAACCCCATTGCTATTGTTTAGACTCACAAAAAGGCATTTTGTTCATTTGGCATATTTTCGGCATGATTTTATGTAGTAAATATGTTAGTAAAAAATAACACCATGTAAACAAAGTTTTGCAGAGTTTATTTTATCCATGTAAAAGGGAAATTAAAAAAATTCAAACTATGAATTTACAAATCAGAATTTATAAAATGATTAGGAACAGTTACTGATTTTAGGAGTTAGATATCTTTAGTTAATTCAGGAAACAAAATTTCTTATAAGTTCAAAGTTACATTGTTTATATAAAAATATACATATATACACATACTTATATGTGTATTTACATATATAATATGGAACAGAGGCATATATATGTATATGTTTTATTAATATAGTCTTTGACATCAGAAAATTAGAATTTATTTATTTATTTATTTATATACACACACACATATACATATGTATTCAATAAAGTTGCATTCAGGCCTTAATTTATACATTCCTGGTGCCTTAGTGTGAGCACATGGGTTCACTCACATATGCTAGCCCACATGTATGTGCGACTGAATGTTGAGCTGGGAAAACATAATTATTTAGATCAACATCTTACATAACCCAACAACATCTTACATCTACCCAATTAATGTAATCCATTATAAGCTACCCAATTAATGTAATCCATTATAAGCTACTATTTCAGTTTTTTAAAAATAGGGAGTTATGCCTGAAATTATGTTAAATGTCCACAAGGATACAAAATTCAAGCAAACATTCAAGCAATTTCAATGAACTTTTCTTTCTACAAAATGTCAAACATTTAGATTTGTTTTACCAAGATAGAGCCAGATAGTAACAGTATTAAAGATATCAAAAAATTGTTAATCTAAACTCACCCTAATGTAAAAACTTAGCCTTTTTTCCTCCCATTTGTTAGTTAGAGAGATAGAGTGCCTATAAAAATAATCTATTCACATTTAGCATATTTGTTTTTATGAGAAAATCTCTGCCCTGTTTGTTGGGTGTTTTGGTTTTCTCCATCTGGTAGGATTCAGCTCTTTCAGATTTCTGGAAAAGTATTTTCCTTGTAGACAACCTAATGGCATATTAGCTGTTTCACATTCCTGAAAATAGCTTGCTTGCTGAAAGGATTTAGCTAACACATTTGAATTCATCTCCTATCACATCTATAATCCATTGGCACTTATCCTTTCTGTTACCAGTTTAGTAGTCAGCACTCTTTGGCCAAGTATTGCTTTAAATTATTTTATTTTTTTTTTTTTTTTGCTCTCTTCAACTCTACTGAAATATTCTTTAAGGCAGACTATACCTGTCAACCTATATATTCAGAAGGCTCAACAAGGTTAAAGATGGGTGGCATTGCCAGTGTCCCTTTCTCAGGCACAGCCACTAACCTCCATAGTGTTAGAAACAATACATGTGCAAACACAACAAAAATACACCATGAGAGAGGTGACTTCAAAATCTTAACTTCTTATATGATTATATAAATGAGCTTCCTCGGATTTTCTCAGCTCCAACTCTGTCCCAGACATGTGACTGTTTGGCTACCTCAAACACTGATCTGGACCCCTTGTTCTCAGCACTGTTTCTCCAGAGGCCAGCATCAGGGAGTCCACGATATCTCCTGCTTCCATTTTGATGTAGTGTTGTATGCCCAGTAACCACCAAACAGGTCAGTTGAGTCAAACCGAAAGTGCCACATAAATATCCATGTGGCAAATTTTGACTAATGGGAAATAAGAAACAGGGAGTGGGGTTACTGGAATATAAATTCTCTCTCTAGCTTCCCACAATGACCTTGCAGTTTGTGCTGAAGTTGTGGCTACTCTGACAATGAGTCACCTTCTCGGCTTCAGTATTTTCTTCACTCACACAAACCTCGAAAAGTTGTACCACCCAGTAAATCATTAGTGCTTATGCCTTTTTTTAAGACTCTGTTTCTTAGGAAAGGTAAAATAAGTTGTAAGGGCTATCTATATGCTTTTAGAAATTGTATTAAAAGCTCAGACTCTGCAGATATGAATGATCTACCACTTTGACTAGATGTTTAATTATTAATGTACATGAATATTGTAGCATACTAATCTTCATTCAGTATATTCACTCAAATAAGCAAATACTAATTGACTCATTATTCAATTATCAGTTTTTGTGATTGAAAATATAACTCAATTATAAAGAAAGAAATGTGAATGTATGATTCATCAGACACACATAGATATGTCTTGTGGTAGCAACAGGATTCCTTGACTCTTGATTCACAAAGCCATAATGGCTGCCATTGGAAAAAAATTATAATCATAATTTGATTCCAATGGCTTTTGAAAGTTTGTGTTTTGTTACTATAGGTTTCTTCCTTCTATATTTGAGATGTGAAAGATGGTAACATTATTTATATTGCAGAAGTTAGTTTTTCTTATAATCCTAGGAGGTAATTTCAGCAAAGAAAAGAGATAGAATAGCTAATTGTTTTCACTTTGTCATTTTGTACTAGCATGTCCTTCATTCGGGCCCTCCAATGTGGAGTCCCATATGCTATATACAGGCATAGCCTGACTCCGTGTGCTGAGGCCATTCTGATCAATCAACCCCACTACCAGGAGGTAGTGTCCAAAATATGACTCACTTCTGGGGAAAAAAAAAAGTATGTGAAGTAAATGGAAACAGTCTAAGGTTTCTCAGTTTTTGTACTAAGGGACATTTTAGGATACATAATCCTCTGTGTGGGGGACTGCCCTGTGCATCGTAGGATATAGGTCAGGAATCTCTACCCAGAAGATGCCCGTCACACTATCCTTTCAAGTTGTGACAACCAAATATGTCTTCAAATACTATCAGAAGTTCCCAGGAGTGGGGGGCAAATCTGAACAGAATGACCACCTCAGAATAAGCCATATTATGTGGTGCGGGGCTATGGGACAACCTGTCATTAAAGGGAGTTTGTGGCCCCTGTCCCCCTTGATTTTATGTACTTAGCACTTCAACTTCCACTGGGATTATAGTTGCCTAAAAACCCCTTGACCCTGGTCCTAGAATAGTATCTGCTGGAGCAGTAAAAGTTATGAATTTTGGATTCCATGGGACTTAAACTTGTTCTGGCAACTCCAGAACAAGTACTGGTACTATTTTATGATGCTATGGACTGAATCATGCCCCCCACCCCATTCATGTGTTGAAGCCCTAGCTGCCAGTATGATTGTATTTGGAGAAAGGATCTTTAAAAAGTAATTAAGGTTAAGTAAGATTATAAGGGTAAGCCTTAATCTAATATAATTAGTATTTTCTTAAAGATTTATTTATTTATTAGAGAGAGAGAGAGAGAGAGAGAGCATGCATTTGAGGGAAGGAAGAAGGGAGAGAGAGGAAAAGATAGAGGGAGAAAGAATCTTGAACAAACTTTCTGTTGAATGTGGAGCTCCACTCTGGGCTTGATGTCATGACCCTGAGATATGACCTGAACCAAAACCATGAGTTGGACACTTAACTGACTGCACCACTCAGATACCCTTAGTATCTTTATGCAAGAGGAATACAGATCAGAGCTCAAGCTCTGTCCCAACTCTCTCTCCCTCCCTCTCCTATTGTCATGTGAGGACACAAAGAGGTTTCCATTCAGAAGCCTGAAAGGGAGCTTTCACCAGAAATTGATCATGTTGGCACCTTGATCTCAGACTTCTAGCCTCAGAACTGTGAGAATAACTTTTTGTTGTTTAAACCACCCAGTCTACGGAATTTTGTTATGATAGCCCAAGCTGACTAAGACAATGACTTTGGACAAATTACTTACCTCTCTAGTTTCAGTGTCTTCCCCAGTTAAACGGAGGAACTTCCTGAACCATATTCAAGTTTGCTAACTAAATGTGTATGCTGTGTTGTACATACATAGCTGTCCTCATGGGTAAGTCAACAACAACATCTGCTTCTGTAAATCAGCTTGTCGGTGGACTCACCCACATTCCTGATGTCCCAGGAAGTCTCATGCAAGTGCTTAATTTGTATAACTAGGTGTGAAATGTAATGCACAAGAATGTGTGTTTTGACCATTAGAAAAAGTGTTCTGATAGTCTGCTTCTCAGATTCATAATAATGTTTTTTGAAATGCATAAAGCCTAATACAGATGGGAAGGAAATCAAGCTTTAGTTATTATTATATTTTAATAAAGTTAATATGTTCATATCCTTGCTTCTTTATTAACTCATTAAATAACAAGATCTCATTGAGGGTATAATTTACTCCTGCAATTACCCCAGAATAATTCAAGATACTTGCAACATGCTCTGGAAATATCTGTGATTGTGGCTGGTGGAAATTAACAGAATTTGTTAACACTGTGGTGGGTTGTTGTCAACATTCGTAATTGAAGCAAATGTGAACTTTACCTAGATGTTAGTGAAAAAGGAAATAAAAAGTATTTTTAAAATACAAACCACACTAGAACTTTAAATTTGTTGTGAATTCTGCCCATTGATTCTTAGCACCACAGGGTATGATCTGTTGCCCTAACACAATTTGACATTGCTTCACAGAGCACTTAGGTAGAAGGCATGCACTTTGAATGGAGAGTCATCTCTCTGCCCCAGATCACTTAGAGGTACATCTGTTCTCGAACACTTCAGTCAGGCTTATTCAACCTTACAGTTGAGATGCAAGTCTCATTTATTCCCATTTCAACTCTCAAATAGTTAAATAAAACTAATGCAGATGAGGGTTTTCAGCTGCAGACCCACTTGTTCTCTCTTTAGCTGAGCACTCCTGATAGGAAGATTTCCTCTCTCTGTGGAGTGAGTCTATTTGCTTGGGTTGATTGATATCTCTACAGACACACTTCCTTTAAAGTATAGCCAGTACTTAAAAGCTGGAAATGAAGTCCAGCAGGAGTTATCCCAGCTTGTTTCTAGCAAAACCATACTAAGAGATAGAATATCAAAAGTGAAAATGGGAACAAAGGAGGAGGAAAAAGGTATCCCACAGCCTTTTATCTATTGATGGGAATGGCCATTGTGTATTGGAGGTTTGATTCTAAATGTTTGAAACTGTTAACATTGAATACTTTCCAAATTCAGTCCTTAAAGTCTTACCTTTTACCTCTGGAACTATGTTCTTATTAGTCATCCCTCTACTTGGCACTAAATTAATAGTTCCCAGAAGTCTGAACTGAGTTTTAAAGTACTTAATCTTTGCTTTGCCCTCAACCTGTGTGACTTCAGAAAAGTATGGAAAACTTAAGGTTTTAGGGCCTCTGATACTGCTCCATGCAGAACATGGGGGATGGAAAGAGGTGAGGCTTGGATTTCGTGGAGCTCTGAGACTCAAGTTAAATTACCAATAGACCTGACTGCCTCCTGAGAACAGAAGCAACACTTAAGGCTCCCAAAAAATGGAAGTAAAAGCATTGAGGATGTTAGACACCATAATGAGAAAGGTTAGGCTTAAGTGAAAACATGTGTTCTCCAGGCATAGAGAAGATACCTGATTATAGGTCAGGTTAGGTCTCCGTCTAGTTTTCCTTCTTACAAGAAATTATCATGTTTTCTTTATTATTGTACCCATCCTTGGGTTTTCCCATCCTAACTCATCCAGGAAAGTAACTATGTCTTACTCATTTTTGCCTCCCTAACCTTACACATCATTTGGCATATTGTAGGAGTGTAGATACATATTTGTTGAATTAAATGGACAAACTGTGTTTTGATCTCCTATTAATATAAATGCACCATACTAGATGCTGTAAATTATTAACTCAAATTCTCAAAAATGCTTAATATTCCTCTATCATTTTGACGTTCCTTTCAAAAACGTGCATGGCTTACTAAGTATGAAACAACACTATGTCATAAGAATACAATAAGAAAATAATGGGAAAAGAAAAGAAAATGTATTGTCCCTATATTCCTGTATAATGTGGCATCATATCCATTGCTTAGCATATAGTTTGTGGGTTTGGAAATGTTCATAATACAAGCAATAACAAGTTTCTTCAAAACAAAAGTCACCTTATTTTATTGTTTCAAGAGTCATAATTCAGAATTCATGTCTATTTTCAAGGACATCAATTTTACTTAGAAAGAGCAAAGAGAGCACACAGGTTCTGAGGCCAAGATAGAAAGCTGATTTATTGCTGTAGCTTCATTGTCTGTAGACTTTCTTTTCTCCAGTATGACAGTGTGAGCGTTTAATTCAAAATGAATTCCTTAATCGATAGGGATCATCTTTAAGAACTTCAGTTAAGGTAGATAGAGCAAGGTTGTCCAGTGTAATCTCAGAAGGAATATAGCGGAGGTTTACCCACTTATTTTCATTTTGAACTTTAACCCCAAATTTCTTTGAGTTGGAAGCATTCACGCCCTGTCCTCTATACATCTCCAGTTTTTACCTATTGTGTGCAGAAGGTGCTATGTTTTGAGAAATAAATGATCTCTATTGGGTTACACTTTTAAGGAGACAAAAACTTAATTCAATAAGCCTTTTAAGTTTCTATATACCAAACTTACCATTCCGTACATTCCATATTAAAGCAACAAATTATATATTTTTTTCTTTTGGCTTATATTCAATATTACAATTTATCAGTTGTTAAAGTACACAATATTTTCTATTGGCCTTGGGTACTTTTCCTTGCTACGCATTCTTGGATTCTTTATTTCCCTACATATGGCCCCGTGGACACCTTACTTGACACCAGTTCTGTAAATTACCTGGCTAGCCATGTAGGGTTTTCCGCTGATGAGGAATTCTAGTTGTGAATTCTGACTCCTCATGCAATCCTCTAGGGTTTCTCTGTTAGGCCCCGTTCAGCTGCTGTGGCTGTGCACTCAGGAGGTCCCTCTTGACAGCCACATGAACAGTGCTGGTTTTTAGCTGACTCATTGTGCTAACTTTCATCTAAACAGGGCTTTTTATGGTTTATTGTGCAGCAATAAATTTGCCCCATTCCTTAGCATGTTAGCTTCTGTGTTGGTACAGGGATAAATGCTTCTGGGGATTATATTCTTAGGGTATAGTAAATTTAAAAAGAATACTGACACATTAAATACATTATCTATCTACAAAGTATACATTTATTAAAACACAAATTATATTTAGGGGCGCTTGGGTGGCTCAGTGGGTTAAAGCCTCTGCCTTCGACTCAGGTCATGATCTCAGGGTCCTGGGATCGAGCCCCACATCGGGCTCTCTGCTCAGCGAGGAGCCTGCTTCCCTCCTCTCTCTCTCTGCCTGCCTCTCTGCCTACTTGTGATCTCTGTCTGTCAAATAAAATAAATAAAATCTTAAAAAAAGACAGATTATATTTATATATAGATATTCACATTTATGTGTTTATATCTTCTTGTCAATTTATTTTTAATTTGTGAATAAACTATTTTTTTCATAAGTAAGTCATAAAGACCAGGAATGCATGAATCAAACAAAGAAGCTTTGTATGTTTTAAATATTTAAGCATATTTGTTATTCCATCAGATCTTCTACTGAAGTGACGTTTGGTGGATATAATGAAAAGGTACCTAATATGGGGGAAATAATTCCAGTATTAAAATAAATTACAGATATAGGAAACCTATTGATGTGAAAGGGAAATCTTCTGGAGGGTATGTATTGCATGGAGCACTGGGTGTTATATGTAAACAATGAATCTTGGAACACTACATCAAAAAGTAATGATGTACTGTATGATTACTAACATAACATAATAAAAAATATGTAAAACTCGGTTTAAAAAAATGAAGTTTACATATGCCAAAAAAAACAGCAATTAAGATTATTTATGTGATTAATTTTACCTATATACACATACCCTAAGCTAATGTATATAATTGTAGCAAACTCTCTGGAAGTGTTTGTACTCACTTGTCATCCATGGATATTGTAATTACAGAGGATTTTCAGTGTCAACTATGCATATCTGCATTTTTAAATCTTTTGTAAAGCACATACACTATTTTAACAAAAGCTATAAAAATGCTGATTTCACTAAGTAATCTCAAGGTATTTGTATCAAAAGATCTAGAATGCCTTTAAAAACTTCAAAAAACTACTTCCTAGAAAATCAATTTAGTTAGGTTTATGGTAACTAAAATATTCTTTAAAACCACACAGTAGAACACACTGAATATTCTTTCCTAACCTCCATTCACTAGGTTTTTCAGACAAGACAAGAAGGAACTAAGGTGTAGTAAAACTTATTGTCAAGCTACGGATCAAATATTTAGTGTAATGATTTGATAAAAATATGGTAGAGAATAGACCTTAAACCTGAAGCCCAAAAAGAGCTTTCTCCATCATCACCCCTGAACTGAAGATAGTTGTACCAACCTGACTTACCCACTGAATCCCAAATGGAAAAGACCATAGTTCTGGTAGTAGGCATATTCAAAATACAAGATATTCAAGATACATTGTCCAGTGAATTAACCACTTTTACTTCAGTGAGAAATAATGCCTGGAAAGAAAAAAAAAAAAAAAAAGAATATTTCTAGTATTTGTTCCAAGAGTATCTTGGAGATGTAAAATATTTGCATGTTACAGGTTATGAAAAAGCCCTTATAGAAAAACTAACCGAAACCAAATAGGACTCCATTTCAGTGTTCCCCACACATGTTTGCCTGTGGAACATCTAATATTTTTTTTGTATTTCTTATTAACTTCTGCATAGGAGAGACATTTAGTGAAATTAAGCTTTAAAAACATTTTTAAAAAATAACTTTAATGAGGGCTCAGTGGCTCAGTGGGTTAAAGCCTCTGCCTTCTGCTCAGGTCATGGTCCCAGGGTTCTGGGATCAAGCCCCGAATCGGGCTCTCTGCTTAGCAGGGAGCCTGCTTCCTCCTTTCTCCCTGCCTGTCTCTCTGCCTACTTGTGATCTTTGTCTGTCAAGTAAATAAATAAAATCTTAAAAAATAATAACTAATGAAACCCCTACTTTGCAATAAAGAGTAATCACTTTTTTAAGTTTATGCTATCCATAGGGTTAGATGCAAATTTTAGGGGGTCAATGTTATTGAAAAGAGTGAAAACATTTTAATTGTTTTCAAAATAGACTTCAAGAATTCGCTACATTTTTGTGAAGGGGTTACTCTTATGCTCACCCATGAGTACCTCTTGAATTTCTAACACAGGCTTATCACATCAACTTCTTATCCTCTGGGATAAAAAAAAAAAAAAAAAAAAAAGATAACAACAACAACCCTGTTAAGAAGCTCTAGAGACAGGGTGTGGACATATATAGACAAGCACACAAATACCCTTCTGCCAATTGTGAAATCTAAATACTACTGAAAATACTTAAGACTTTTATCAACAGAAGCTTTCTATACATGATTTATTTAATTAGAAAACAAAAACAACAAAACATGTAAGCGGCAATCGGTTTTCTCCATGGCTAAGGTGATACATCAGCAAGTTACTGCGTTGTTTAATAGTACATTCTTGAATGTTCTCTTCAGATTTTATTTTACTTAAAGAACCAGGTAGAAACTGTTCTATGCTTGGTTGTAACAGATTATTTGAAAATGGAGAGATTCCAAGGTCCTCAGTGTCCCCTCTCTGACCTATCAGTGTATCTGAAAACCATGAATTTCCTGTTTTGTTTGAAACATTATCTCTAGAAAGCTGCTATTAAAATAACATATAACATATAAAATAATATATAACCTTGTAATAAGTTGAGGTTATCAATTATATGTCATTAGGATTTTTGCAAGCATGAATGTATCAGTGGTACTCAATCCTTAGTGTACATTAGAATTAGCCATGGAACTTAAAAAAATAATGTTGCACCCCATGCTGGACCCACTGAATCTGAATCTTTGGGTTTGAACCCAAGGATTTCTTTAAAAAGTCTCTCTTCAGGTGATTCTCACTCATACTGAAGGTTGAGAACCGCTGAGATAAACAAATTCCATGTGCTTCTATAGTATTAGCACTGCTTTTTTCTCAAGGACAGATACATAATTTGTGGGGCCAACTGCAAAATGAAAGTGCAGAGCCCCTCTTCAAAAAATAGAAAAAAATGTGATTGAAGATACTAAAATATAGTTTCTGTTGTCTTTTGACTTGTGATGTTTTTTGTTCTACTATTTAATGTTGTTCTAAGTAAAAAGAATCATTAGCATTAATTTTGCTATTTATCTGTATATTTGCAATGCCTAAATTTTAATTTTTTTTTTTTTTTTTTTACTTTTTTAAAGATTTTATTTCTTCATTTGACAGAGAGAGAGATCACAAGTAGGCAGAGAGGCAGGCAGAGAGAGGGAGGAAAGCAGGCTTCCTGCCAAGCAGAGAACCTGATGTGGAGCTCGATCCCAGGACCCTGAGATCATGAACCGAGTTGAAGGCAGAAGGTTAACCCACTGAGCCACACAGATGCCTGTTTTAAATACAAATATGAGAGTACACAGAACCACCAACATTGCATGATTCGTATTTTCTATCTTATACATCTGTATGTTATACTGTCTTACCAAAACAGTGGAATCGATACCAAAAAACAGCTTAAATGTTTTTTATTTTTGTTTTTGTTTTTTTAAAGATTTTATTTCTTCATTTGACAGAGAGAGAGATCACAAGTAGGCAGAGAGGCAGGCAGAGAGAGAGGGGGAAGCAGGCTCCCCGCTGAGCAGAGAGCCCGACATGGGACACGATCCCAGGACCCCGAGATCACGACCCAGGCCGAAGGCAGAGGCTTCAACCCACTGAGCCACCCAGGTGCCCCAGCTTAAATGTTTTTATTTCTCTTCTTGATATGCTCACATTCTATAGATAGGTTCTACCTTCAGCTTATCAATAAGGGAAGGAGGAGTTTCCTTTTCTTCTATGTCATCACCTTCAGTGTAGGTGTTTAGCTACTACAGGGAAGTAACATGAGTAAGAAAGAATATGATAGGGTTCCTAGGTCATCCTTGCTTCTTGGAGAACCAGAACATTGCCTTCTTTTTGTATTCAAAACAAACTTTGGTTCAAATGGCGGAGTGTGGCATGTTAGAGCCCAGGGCCCCTGCTTCTTCAGCCACAGCTGTAACACCACATGCTCTGAATCTTGCTGGCCTACCATCTACTGTGGGTCCACTGGGATTCTGTGCTCATGAGGCATCATTTATGTTATATGCAAATGTGCAAGCAAGAAATGGTAGAGGCTATGATATTGTGCATGTCACTTCAGCTCATGCACACTCCACTGTCCTATCAGACTTCATTTCAAAACAAGAGTTCAAAGATATAAACGTAAAGTGTTCCAAGATGGCAACAGCACAGCATTAGACCAAGGATGGGGTCTTTTAAGCATGAGCTCTCTACACCTGTGCATGTGGTAAATCTGAAGCAGCCCTGCCCTTACTCTCCAGAGTGGATTCCCCACAGACCAGGGGCCTGGTACAGGGAAAGGTGTGCACTGGGCTTGAGTGGAGCTCAAACTAAGGACTTGATGAAGTGTCCTAATTCCCAGAGCCTTGGTTTTTAACAAGAAGACGATATAATTTTACAAATAAGTATAGAATTCTAAATCATTTCCTAAAGAAACCCAACTTTGCTTTTATTTTGCCAGTTTGCTTTTGCTAACCACCTGGGCTATGGTAATTGGTAGTGCCTTTGTTTAGGCTGAATTTGAAGGTCCTAATACTCTCAGGTTTGAGATCTATCATCTTTTTCTACCTTGATGCCTGGATATATTTTCATTACTCTGCTCTCGTGCTACTAAGGGTAAAAGCAAAGCTTATGAGCAAAGGGGTACCTTGAAGATTCTATCCAAGTCTTTCATTCCATTTAGAAACATTCCCTGTTATCGAAATAAAAAATATGCATATATCTGCATATATACATACATATATTATATGCATGCAGACAAATGCTTATATATTCGTATATGCTGATCATGTATTTATTTTCAAAACCATTTTTCACCCTTCCTGTGGTCTGCTTTAAATCACTGCGGCTGAATTTTGCCCATTTTGTTTCCTCAGCTTTCTTGCTGGGTTCAGCTAACAGGAGAAGATGGGGTATTCTGCATTGTATTGTTCTGCGTTGAATAGTATCACCAGCAATGGATGCACCTCTCTCTCCATGGCCCGTTCCCACTCCCATCAGGAAGATCTACCGAGCTTTCTGCTCCTCCCTAGTGGCCTGGCTCCCAGGTTCCAATAACTCTGCTTGCTCCTTCTGTTCCTCGAGCTCTGAGAGAAGGGAAATGCCCTACCCCTGATGACACCTCACCTTCTCCATTTTGTTCTCTCAGCTACTCCAAATACCTTTGTAATTAAACTGCCATATAAAATTCCCTGATTGAATTATCTAGTGTAGATTTTGTTTTCCTGGTCAACACTACTATACTAGTCCGAGTTCTCCAGAGAAACAGAACCGGTAAGCGTCTATCTATCTAGGGAAATTTATTATAAGGAATTTATTCACATGGTTATGGAGACTGAGAAGTTCCCAGTTCTGCAGTTTCAGTCCCAGTCTAAAGGCAGGAGAGGACCAGTCCATGTCTCTTCTCAAAGACCATTAGGCAGAAACAACGAAGTGTCTCTTGATCAGTCTTCATTTATTTCTTTTTCTAGTTAAGCCTTCAAAGGGTTAGATGAGCCTTATATACCCTCATTGGGGAAGGGAGTCTGCTTTACGCAGTCTACCCATCCAACTGTTGCTTTCATCCAGACACACCGAGAATAATGTTTAACCGAATATCTGTGCAACCATGGTCCAGGCAAGTTAACACATAAAATTTACCAGCATGACTGTGACTGGGATTGAATTCCAATGCCCTCAGTCTCATCTGGCAGAAATCAAAGGGGAGAGATGCCAAGAGAGGAACGCAGTTGGCTGCCAAAGATAACTGTTGTTTGTACTTCATTATTAAAACCTGGAATTTAGAATTCAACAGCAGTCCCTTGTCACACCAATCATCAGAGACAGCTGCAAAATGCAGCACCTTAAATAAAACACTTTCCTGTTGCTCTAGGCAATTTTTAAATTGTTTCAGTTTCTCTTTTCTTCCTCCCCCTCTCCATCAGTTCATTTGCCTTTAGTCTTCCTTGCTTTGCAAAGCAAGTTTAAGCGAGAGAGCAATATTAGGGTAATTCTCATGTTCAAAAAATACGAGATATTTCAAGGTATCTTGCTGAGACAATTTGACCACTGAGATTTGTTCTCTGTTGTTCTCATAAATTGCTAATGACACATCTATTTCTTGCTGTCACTACTCATTTTTTATTCCAATTCCAATTCCATTTCTTTACTCTGTCTTTTGTAACTTGTAGATTCAGGTGAAACTGAATTAGTCTCACACTAAAGACATATTTAATGATTGGATTGGACATAATACAATTTTACCAAATCAATCTTAGTAGGATTCATAAATTTGATAGCATTGTAAAAAATATAATTGTCTTGTAATAACATGAAACTCTCCAAACTTTATTATAAATAAAATTTGCAAATCATCAGATTTAGGACATACTAATAATGTATACATACTGAATGAATTGTTACATAAAATTATAAAATAGACCTATAATAATATCCATTTCTTAAGCCATTAAACCCTTCCCACACAAAGAAATTAAGAGAAAAGTCATGGCATTAGATAGTAACACATTCCCATCAATTTCATCATTTTATTAACAATATCTTTGTTTTAGAAATCAACCATACACTATTTTAGATAGACCAGTAAGTCATTTGCTTTGACCCAAAAACATTGGTGTCCAAGTTATTTTCTTATTAATCATAATAAGTTTAACTACTAGATCCCAAATGAATCTATGGCATATAGAAATTAAGGGAATAAAGCACATGACAGTGTCTGACTTTAAGGCTTTCACTGGAAAATCCAGAATAAACTTGTTTTACTTTAGATTATCACCTACATAAAATCCAAAGTTCCCTTGTGGTGTGTTTATAATGTGGGTTTACTCTGACCCACAGGATATCCATTAATTTCTTATAACAAACTTGCTGCAATATTTGGAAAAACTTATGTTCTATTATTATTATCACCAGAAGCTTTGCATTCTCTCATTGCTGGTATGTTCATGCCAGTTACTTACATGACTTTCCTGAATCTGGGTCTCTTTCCTGAGCAGCCCCAGACATACTTTTCTGAGGAAGGGGATATGTACTTTTTCTTATAGGAAGCTGAAAAGTTTTTTTTTTTTTCTTTATATCTAAAACAGGATATTTGTCCCCTGGAAAGAAATAACAGAATAACATGAAAGACCAAGCGACCAAACACTTACTTCTAGCATGTTCTGCTTCCTGGGAAGAAGAGTCAGTTGGTTTCCACACTGAAGTGTCCCAGATGACACTTTCAAGGCAGATGTCAAAGAACTTTACATCAAAAGTAGTAAGTGCCCCTAGCAGTGAACAGAAGCATTAGGGACCAAAAGAAATGCTCCCTTGGGCAATTAATTCTATTAGTACCATCAATTCATTTTTTAAAAGATTTATTTTATTTATTATTTAAACTCTAAGCCAACTCAGTTCTGAGTGCAGAGCCTAATGCAGGGCTCGATCTCATGACCTTGAGATTACAACCTGAACCAAAACCAAAAGTCAGACCCTTAACCTACTGCGCCACCCTGGTGCCCTCAGTCCACCAGTTCTTACACATGTCCCTGTATGTAGGTCTAGGTTCTCACTCTGAATGTGAAGTTTCACAAGAAACACCATACTTCATAGTATTACTCCTTGCTCTTCAGCCAGAACTGAGATTCTCAGCTCAAACACACCTATTTACATGCTATTGATCTTGTTACAAAACTATATTAAGGGTTAAAATTCCACATGATTTGGAGCTCTGGATTGTAGCCTGTACAACTTTTACTTCAGAGCAAGCTACTTCCGTGTAATTTTCTTTTCTTTTTTTAAGATTTATTTGACAGAGAGAGGGTGACAAGCAGGGGGAGTGGGAGAGGGAGAAGCAGGCTCCCTATTGAGCAGGGAGCCTGATGTGGAGCTTGATCCCAGGACCCTGGGATCATGACCTGAGCCGAAGGCAGATGCTTAACCAACTGAGCCATCCAGGTACCCCCTTCCATGTAATTTTCTTAAATTTAATTAGATTAAAACTTAAATTTGAGTTGTAATTTCTTTAGATTCCCACAGAAAAATAGTACAATTATTTAACAACTATTCACTATATAACAGATATGTTAATTACTTTCCATGATGTAGCTCACTGTTTTTCTTCACAGCCTTTTTAGCTCCTGATATAGGAGAAAAAATTAGAGGTACAAAAAGGTAGAGACTTATCAGAAAGGTAAATAGAATAGACTATATGAAAAGGAGTTTTGTAATCATGATGTCTAGATGCAAAATTAATTCAATAACAACAACAACAACAAAGGACTGTGTGCATTTGACCATGTTCATAATCTCTCTGTGCATCATCATTCTTTTTCTGTTTTTTAAAAGATTTATTTATTTATTTTAGAGTAAGAGAGAGAACACACCAATGGGGCAGGGGCAAAGGGAGAGAGAGAATTCTTGCTCCCCACTGAACATAGAACCCTACCCAGGACTTGATCCCAGGACCTTGATATCATGACCTGAGCTGAACTCAAGAGTCGGCAACTGAACTGGCAGAGCCATCCAGGCTCCCCTTGTGCCTCACTTTTCTTATCAATAGAGTGATTTGAAAATAAAAAAGCTTTCTTCACTGATTTGGAACTAAATGAATCAGTACAAGTGAAGGACTTATTAGAATATCAGGCAATATTAGACACACAGGAAATGTGTCATTATTATTATCCAAGATCATATAGCTAAATAGTGACAGAGTGAGGAGTTAAATCTCAGTCTGACTGAGACCAAAGAAGGGGGTAGGTGTCATCCCACTTAGGGACATGGAAATAGCACTTGTCTCCTCTAACTCCTGATAATCAAAAGAAGAAAATAAAACCAAGGTTTATAAATTGTGAAGTCCTATCACACATAACATGATATGCTTGAATAAATATGTATAGATGTGGAAGATCATCTTTATGATTAAATGTTGCTAATTTTAAGTTTATTATTATCTTTCACTTAAACTTTCCTTGAACTGCTCTTAATGGGTTTGTGGCAGGATGTAAACTGTCTCCTTTTTGGATATGAACAGTTCAACTTTTTTGTATTTCCCTTTGCTCATTTTTTGAGTCAGAGACCTTCCCCAGCATGGAGTTCATGTATCACCATCTCTCCTGGGCCATTGTGCTCTTTGGGGAATGTCTAGGTTTCAGCCAGGAGTGGTTTGGGTTCTATTGTATGTGGTACTTCCAAAAAGGGCCAAGAAAGTTATTTGGGCATGGAGAATGATAGGATTGTCATGAGGCACATAAAGGACAGAAACAAACAAATAAACAAACAAACAAGGAAACTGAAAAACAAAGAAGAGGGAGGGAAGACCAGATGCCAGAGGCCCAGAGGAGTCAGCCTTTCACATGCATCTTCATAATATCTACTCTGCATGGGGTGCTACCTTCTCTTCCTCTTTCCTTGGCCCTGAGACAGGCCTTCCCAGATAAGTCCAGAGGACCCAGAGCAGCAGTGGCCCACAGCTGAGAAAGTCCTCTCTTGCTGGGTGGGTTCCGTCAAGGTAGTCCAGCCCTGGGCTTCTGCAGCCAAGGAAGAATAAAAGGGACCCTGGAGGGAGAATTCTTGCTCTTGTTCTTGAGAGAACCAATTTAACGAATAAGTGGATAAAATTATTCAATTTCAGGAAATTTGACAAAATATGCATGTAATTGACTTTTTCTCATTTCAAATAAAGTTGAGTTTTCATCTGGAGAATCAAAAATTATATTAAGAACTAAATATGTTTTTAAAGAAAATCCTGTGTTACATTCAGTTATTGTCTTTGTACATTTTTTTTTTAAGATTTTATTTATTCCTTTGAGAAGGGGAGAGAGAGAGTGCACAAGCCAGGGGAGAAGCAGATGGAGAGGGAGAAGCAGACTCCCCACTGAGTGGGGAGCCCAATGAAGAGTCCCATCCCAGGACCCTGAGATCATGACTCAAGCTAAAAGAAGATGCTTAACCAACTGAGCCACCCAGGAGGCCCTAGTTTATACATTTTAGTTCCTTTTATTCCCTAAAACTAGAATCCAATACCAAACTCCTCTTGTAAATACTTATTTTCCTCGTTATCAATAATGATTAACAATAGGGTCCTCATTGAGGATTTATAAGAGCCAGATAGTATATTGTGCATGTTGTGCATTTTCTTTTTTCTTAGTTTTTTTTTCCTTCAAAGATTTTCCTTATTTTTCCCTATTTTAAAGTCTTTCCATTGAGCATTCCCCTCATTATAACTTATCTTCAAAATAAATTTTTAATGCATAAATTCATTTTTAAAAAAGATTTAATTTTATTTATCTCTGAGAGAGAGAGAGAGAGAGAGAGTAGGGACAGAGATGGAGAGGGAACTTCAAGCAGAGTCTACACTGAGCACTCCACACTCCAGCCCTGAGCAGGGCTGACCCCACAAACCCAAGATCATGACCCAAGGTAAAACCAAGAGTCACTTTCTCAACTGACTGAGCCACCCAGGCTCATCTTTTGTTTCTTCTCAACTTTTATTCATTGTATATGCTTTCCCTAAAGAAATACTATTTATTTTTTACTTTTTTACTTTGCTCATCATTAACTACATTTTCCCCTTTATGAAAGAATCTTAATATCCTATTCTCTTTTAACTATTTTACTTGTGTCTCTATGCTATTGAACATAGCTATTTTATGTGTAACATCACTATGATATTGTTTAGTGTAACTTTGACTCTACCTTTTTCTACTGGGAGTTACTATTTTATTTTATTTATTTTTAAGATTTTATTTATTTATTTGACAGAGAGAGATCACAAGTAGGCAGAGAGGCAGGCAGAGAGACAGAGAGAAGCAGGCTCCCCACTGAGCAGAGAGCCCAATGTGGGGCTCGATCCCAGGACCCTGGAATCATGGCTTAACCCACTGAGCCACCCAGGTGCCCCAGGAATAAATGAGTTTGAACACAGAACAAGTAACCTGATATACATTTATGTCCGTTCAAACTGTGCTCTCCTTTTATTTTCCAAAATACCTGAAATTATTGTCCTCTACGTTTCCATCTTCATTGTTCCATGTTATTCATACATTACTTTATATTTCATATTAATATTTGTATTAGATATCTCCCATTTTTCCCCTTTTAGCACCCTTTTAACATATCATCTTTGTAAACTCTCCCAATTTATTTACTCTTATAACCCCTTCTCCAAGAAAACCTAATTTTGAGTAACTTTTATCTTGTGTTGGCCCTTAGTCTCATTGCCTTTATTTAAAACACTTGTTCACCTTTCTGTTATAACTACATTATATTGTTAATATTTGTTTATATTTATAGTACTGTTATTGATATGATGTTTCTGTTTAAATCTCTTGTTCAATATTGTTAAATTTTGAAATATGCAATGCATGTATAGACTAGAGATATATGAATTTTATATTCATATAAAATCATACTAGATTCAATGTGTAATTAGGATGCACATGCATATATATGCATATATATAATTTCCATTTGCAAAACAGCTCTTTGAAAAGAACCTTCCTATTTAGCTATCTTTGGTGTATCTTTGATACACTCCCATGAGCAGACACTATGTATCCAGATTTTACTTACCAAAATAAATTCAGTGACATATATTTATTATAGAAGACATCTGGCTAGCCATTTATCATGATTAAAGATGCATAAAATATATCCACTATTCATAAGGATCTTTAAATACATTTGAAATTTTCAGATATGTATGATTGATTAACTTACATCATCAATCATTCATTGGGAATCCCCAGATGCGTGTTAATGAGATATTCATTCTTCTGTAGTCACAGAAATGATAGAAGTCTCTGCTCAGGAGGTGGTCAAGACAAATTTCACTGAGTCTCTACAATATAAAAGATGTGGAAAGACTAGAGCAAAGTTCACAAACTCAGTCTTTCAGGAACCAGGCAGGTAATAGAAATGCATGAGATACACCAGGTATAAGGAAATCAGTGTTGTGCTCTTTGCATTTGCCATAAGCCAAAAACATGCTATGACACACTACTGTTGCAATTTTCTTTCTGTAAAGTAAAAACCAGACCCAGAAAATTACACAGAAGACACTATATTTAATGAATTATTAACCATAAACATAAAAAATTCAACATTGTCAGCCAACCCCCTCCTTGTGCCCAGTCCCAAAGACCCTTATTCCCTCCACAACTACCATATTGATTTTCAAAAAGGCAATACCCTTGGTATATTTATAATTTTATCATCCAAGTGTAGATTTTCAAGTGCTATAATTTAGTCTTGCTCATTTTGAAAATTTGATATACCTTTTATCAAGGTATATCTCTTGGCTCTCCCTCCAGATCTTTGTTATCTTTGTAATTTATCTGTTGAAGACCCAGGGCTTTGTGACTTGTAGATTTTCCCAATCTGAATGTTACTGATTAATATTCATGGAATAGTTCACCATGTTTCTCTGTCCTCTGTGTTTCCTACAAAACAGACAGCTGGATCAAGAGGTTTGATCAGAATCAGATTTAATCATGTTTGAGAGATTATAGGTGCTGTGTTCTTTCATCAGGGGCTTCTGATGTCTGGCTCATACTTCTAAAAACATTTATTAGAAGCCACTGATCCTTAAAATCTAAGTCCATTGATTCATTTGGGAGTTGTAAGATGATGATATCTAACTCTATCATTAAATTTAAATTTGTAGTTGGCACAATTTCACAAGGAGACAATTTTCTCCATGTAAAACTGAGTCACCCAGTCATGGTCTTTATAGAGGAAGTGCAGAGTAAATGATCCTTCACTTTGCTTATCCAGTTTTCGTGATAATTAATTGGTTCCATCATACTAAAAAGATGACTGATTAATTTATTTTCTCACTATCATTATGACATCATCAGTTTAAAAACATTTGGTGGTTTTAGTAAATTACAATAGTTAGCTCATTGAAGCCCAAGTTCCCCCATCTTGCTGAATGGGACTTTCTTTAGTTTGATTTCTTTGTCTTTTCTTATATGGTCCTAATAAACCTGGAGACATTCTTTTCTATTTCGTTTATTGCTATGTTCCAGAATCAGCTTGTGTATCTCCTAACACAGAAATGGAACTGGTCATTCCTGAAAGAAATCCTAGGCTTTTTTTCTTTCCACCTCCCTTCCTTCTTCCTTCTCCTTCTTCTTCTTCTTCCTCTTCTTTTTTTTTTTTTTTTTAAGATTGTATTTATTTATTTTCTTTGAGAGAGAAAAAGAGTGTATGCATGTGTATGCATGAGTGGGGGGGCAGGGAGTGGGAGGCAATCTCAAGGAACTCCACACTGAGTGCAAAGTAGGGAGCTTGATCTCACAACCCTGGGATCATGACTTAAGCCAAATTCAAGTCCTACCCATATTGCTTAACTGACTGAGCTACCCAGGTGCCCCTCCCTTATTTCTTTCTGATGGAAAATGTCACTTGAAGATGTCATTTTTGAGTGCTAGAATGCTGTGGGTACTCATTGCAATAGGATAGTCATTATTTCTTGGCTTTTTAGTGATACAGTTGTGAAATACATAGTTTGTTCTGATATTTTCAATTCAAATTCAGGTCTACAGACTTTTTACTTAACCACTTTTATATTACATCTGTGTCTTCTCTGGTCTGTGTCAACATCTCATACTAAACATAAACAATCTCAATTAATGAATGATACTGCCACCCAGTAATTATGATTACTAAAAACAGTTATGATTCCTGAAACCTTTCCAGTTTTCGTTATTTGAATATATTGTCTTTATTTTTTCCCTCTTATACATCTCCTTATAAATATTATATACATACCCTTTCCTTTTTAACACTTATTTAGTGTAAATGTTAGATGTAACTATATATTCTCATTATAAGGGCTCATGCTGAGGGCTATCTAGTTATTTTATTTGCCTGCAACTCATTCCTTAGTAGATTCCCTAAGAAAGGCTCATGGAATAAAAATTCTCTGAGATATTCTATGTTGTTAACTGCTTCTAAAGGTCAGTTTTGCTGGAAATAAAATGATTGTTTTACATTTTCTCTATTTGAGTACTTAAAATATTTTCTTCATTTCTTCTCTGGCATAAGCCATTTCTGTTGAAAAATCTACCGAGATGCTGTTGTACTCCTGCATGCCTTTCGAATCATCTGTTTTTTTGTGAAAGGATATTTCCTTCCTTCCTTTCTTCCTCTCTTCCTCTCTTGCTCTCTTTCTCTCTCTCTTTCTTTCTTTCTTTCTTTCTTTTTTTCTTTCTTTCTTTTCTTTCTTCTTTCCTCCTTTCTTTCTTTCTTTCAAGATTTATTTTAAGGTGGGGAGAGACAGAACGAGAGGAAGAGAATCTGGAGCAGACTGCCCACTGAACACAGAGCCTAATGCTAGGGCACAAATTCATGACCCTGAGATCATGATGAACCAAAATCTAGTCCCATGCTTAACTGACTGAGCCACGCAGGTGCCTTTTTTCCTCCTTCATTGAAGTTCAGTAATTTTACTGAACTAAAATATGTTTTAGTCCAGTCATTGGTGAATGGTATTCCCAGATTCATATAGTGCTCTTTAATACATAGCTTAAATATTAATCATTATAATAATTTAGGGAAAGTTTTCTTGAATTATAGATTTTATTATTTGCTTTAATTCCTTGTTCTGGTTTTCTATAGTAGAGATTCTTGTCATCTCTTTGTTCAATGTTTATCTTCACTAATTGTCACTCTCTCTTGAATCTTTTATAAAAAATAACTTCTTATATTTTATTTTTATTTTTTAAAATTTTCTTTGTCTCACTTTGTATTTATTTTGAGGTATTAACCATTATGATTATTTAATGCTGAATTCTTTTAAATTTATTCTTCATATCTGAAATGCCATTTGCTTTTATTTCTAATTCTTTCATGAGTTTTTGCCACCTCACTTTTGAGTTTTCTTTTCAGAAAAAGTTTTCAGCTTTTGAACACGTTTTTCTTTCATGTTTTCTTTGTGTGTGGACATGCTGTTCTTTATTTTTTTTCTTACAGCAACTTGTTGTGGGGTTTGAATATAATAGTTCTTTGTAACTGTTTACATGGATTTTACATGAAGCCAGTTTTCCTGGGGTTTTAGGAGGAGATATTGTTTGAATTGTTTTTCTAATTTAGAAAACTCTCTTACATTATTTTATATAATGTTCAAAAAATTGTATCCCTCAATTTATTCTTCTTCCTCTTTGCTTCTCTTTACTTCCTAAATAATTTAATCCAACATTTTTCCAGTGAGGTCAAGAAGTGTCAGTGGAAAAGTTGGGAAAAGTCTGAGTTTACCCTCTGCCACTTAAAATATTTACCCAGTTGTTCATAAGTACGTAACTCACAGTTGTTTCTCGCTGGATCCTTACTTCATAGTATGTTACACATTTATTTTAAGTTCTGATAACCTTAGACCAAGAGGAACATATGTCCTCACAGCCAGTATTCATTATAGATACCCTTGTTTATAGAAAATAATTTTGCATTAAAATGAGTTCTAGGTTATGTACTTTATACTATATTTTTATAATAATATTCCTGCATTAGCATATGTAGAGATTGGAAATTATATAAAAACTGACTTTTTAAATGAGTTATTATAGTGATAACTCACTGAACAATTTATGTACTTTTAAGTAGAACTGATATTTTAAGACATGATTTCACTTTCACTTCCTGCCTGCCTCCTTTCATTTTGCATGTATTTATCAATAAGTCTCTAATAGAGTAAAATTTCATGAAGTCACATGCCAGATTTGTACAATGTAGTAGACAATTCAGTCATAATGTTTGAAAAAATAAAAAACAGTTCTTCAAATAAACACTGTTCTTTATTGACTGTTAGGTTACAATGTATAAAATGAAATCATTATTGATGAACAGATGTATGTGGGAAGATGATATCCTTTAGTTTAGGCAGCTTTCAACTTAGTTCTGTAACTTAAAACAGAAAAATAAGACGGAGATCACAGGAGAATAAAATATTAATGTGGAACTCAGTTTCTCAAATCCCAGATGTTTGAAGATAACCTTGGTAAAAGAATTATTCAGTCATGATTGAATTCATTTACATTTATCTGTTAGGCTTTCTACCTTAGTATTTGGCTAACTTGAGACCTCTACAGCAGCGGTTCTATATGATTCCCAGTACCATCATCCTTCTGCTGGAGTTATGTCCATTCCTCAATACCAGATATTCAAAATTGTGAATATTCTTAGAAAGTTATTCAACTACATAATGAATGATCTCTAATGAATAGATGTTGACTTAAAAATTTATAGAACTAGAGGAGGAGTCAAGATGGCGGAGAAGTAGGAGGCTGAGACGACATCAGCCAGCAGGAGATCAGCTAGATAGCCTATCAAACCATTCCGAACACCTACAAATCCAACAGGAGATCGAAGAGAAGAAAAACAACAATTCTAGGAACAGAAAATCGACCACTTTCTGGAAGGTAGGACCAGGGGAGAAGTGAATCCAACGCGACGGGAAGATAGACCCCAGGGGGAGGGGCCGGCTCCCGGCAAGCGGCGGAGCACAAAATCAGAACTTTTAAAAGTCAGCTCCACGGAGGGACATCACTCCAGAGGCTAAACTGGGGTGAAGACCTCACGGGGACAACGTGGACTCAGGTCCCACGGGGTCACAGAAGGATCGGGGGTGTCTGAGTGTCGCAGAGCTCACAGGTATTAGAGCGGGGAAGTCGGCTGCGGAGACAGAGCCGAGATTTCCTAGTGGTCTGTGACACGGCCCGGTGCTCTGTGGCACTGGCCGGTGCTCTGTGCGAGGGGTCCCCACAAGATCCGGGGAGACTCCGATCCGGGAGAGCTCAGGGATCTACGGGGTCCGGAGACTCCAGGTGGGACTCTGCCAGAGACAGAGACGCTTGGTCACAGGCTGGGTGAGCTCGGAGCACTCCCAGAAGCCAGTGAGACGGGACTGCTTAGGCACGATTTTCTCTGAGCGCAGTCTGCGGGCCTGGGGTGTCTGCGGGCGCGCGGTGTCTGCAGGCGGACGCGCGCGTACTCTCCGGCGCAAACGTGGGCTAGGGAGACTGGAGGGGTTAAACGCTTTTCTCTGAAGGCGCACTGAAGACTGGGGCCCCTAGCTCTTGGCTCCTCTGAACCGGAGATTGGGAGGCCGCCATTGTCATTCCCGTCCTCCAGAACTCTACAGAAAGCGCGTTCAAGGAACAAAAGCTCCTGAAAGCAAACCTGAGAGGATTACTTAGCCCGGCCCCTGGTAAGGGCGGTGCAACTCCGCCTGGGGCAAAGACACCTGAGAATCACTACAACAGGTCCCTCCCCCAGAAGATCAAAGAAATACAGCCAAGACCAAGTTCACTTAACAAGGAGAACAGCGGATTCTTATCTGGACAAAAAGACAAGGCGGAAAAACTCACCACAAAAAAAAGAGCAAGAGACAGGACCGAAGGCTAGGGACCTAATCAATACAGACATTGGTAATATGTCAGATCTGGAATTCAGGATGACGATTCTCAAGGTTCTAGCCGGGCTCAAAAAAGGCATGGAAGGTATTAGAGAAACCCTGTCAGGAGAAATAAAAACCCTTTCTGGAGAAATAAAAGAAATAAAGTCTAATCAAGTTGAAATAAAAAAAGCTATTAATGAGGTGCAATCAAAAATGGAGGCTCTTACTGCTAGGATAAATGAGGCAGAAGACAGAATTAGTGATATAGAAGACCAAATGGCAGGGAATAAAGAAGCTGACCAAAAGAGAGACAATCAACTACTGGACCACGAGGGGAGAATTCGAGAGATAAGTGATGCCATAAGACGAAACAACATTAGAATAATTGGGATTCCAGAAGAAGAAGAAAGAGAAATAGGAGCAGAAGGTATACTGGAGAGGATTATTGTAGAGAATTTCCCTAATATAACAAGGGGAACAAGCATCAAAATCCAGGAGGCGCAGAGAGCACCTCTCAAAATCAGTAGGAACTGACCCACACCCCGCCATCTAATAGTAAAATTTACAAGTCTTAGCGACAAAGAGAAAATCCTGAAAGCAGCACGGGACAAGAAGTCTGTAACGTACAATGGTAAAAATATTAGATTGTCAGCGGACTTATCCACAGAGACCTGGCAGGCCAGAAAGAACTGGCATGATATATTCAGAGCACTAAACGAGAAAAACATGCAGCCAAGAATACTTTATCCAGCTAGGTTATCATTGAAAATAGAAGGAGAGATTAAAAGCTTCCAGGACAAACAAAAACTGAAAGAGTTTGTAAACACCAAACCAGCTCTACAGGAAATATTGAAAGGGGTCCTCTAAGCAAAGAGAGACCCTAAAAGTATTACCAGAAAGGAACAGAGACATTATACAGTAACAATCACCATACAGGCAATACAATGGCACTAAACTCATATCTCTCAATAGTTACCCTGAATGTAAATGGGCTAAATGCCCCAATCAAAAGACACAGGGTTTCAGAATGGATAAAAAAACAAAACCCATCCATATGCTGCCTACAAGAAACTCATCTTAGACCTGAAGACACCTCCAGATTGAAAGTGAGGGGGTGGAAAACAATTTACCATGCTAATGGACATCAGAAGAAAGCTGGGGTGGCAATCCTTATATCAGATCAATTAGATTTTAAGCCAAAGACTATAATAAGAGATGAGGAAGGACACTTCATCATACTCAAAGGGTCTGTCCAACAAGAAGATCTAACAATTTTAAATATCTATGCCCCTAACATGGGAGCAGCCAACTATATAAACCAATTAATAACAAAATCAAAGAAACACATTGACAAGAATACAATAATAGTTGGAGACTTTAATACACCCCTCACTGAAATGGACAGATCATCCAAGCAAAAGATCAACAAGGAAATAAAGGTCTTAAATGACACACTGGACGAGATGGACATCACAGATATATTCAGAACATTCTACCCCAAAGCAACAGAATACACGTTCTTCTCTAGTGCCCATGGAACATTCTCCAGAATAGATCACATCCTGGGTCATAAATCAGGTCTCAACAGGTATCAAAAGATTGGGATCATTCCCTGCATATTTTCAGACCACAATGCTCTGAAGCTAGAACTCAATCACAAGAGGAAATGTGGAAAGAGCACAAATACATGGAGGCTCAACAGCATCCTTCTAAAAAATGAATGGGTCAACCAGGAAATTAAAGAAGAATTGAAAAAAACCATGGAAACAAATGATAATGAAAACACAACCGTCCAAAATCTGTGGGACACAGCAAAGGCAGTCCTGAGAGGAAAATATATAGTGATACAAGCCTATCTCAAGAAACAGGAAAGGTCTCAAATACACAACCTAACCCTATACCTTAAGGAACTTGAGAGAGAGCAACAAAGAAAGCCTAAACCCAGCAGGAGAAGAGAAATAATAAAGATCAAAGCAGAAATCAATGAAATAGAAACCAAAAAAACAATAGAACAAATCAATGAAACTAGGAGCTGGTTCTTTGAAAGAATTAATAAGATTGATAAACCCCTGGCCAGACTTATCCAAAAGAAAAGAGAAAGGACCCAAATAAATAAAATCATGAATGAAAGAGGAGAGATCACAACCAACACCAAAGAAATACAAACAATCATAAGAACATACTATGAACAACTCTATGCCAACAAATTCGACAATCTGGAAGAAATGGATGCTTTCCTAGAGACATATAAACTGCCAAAACTGAACCAGGAAGAAATAGAAAACCTGAATAGGCCCATAACCAGTAAGGAGATTGAAACAGTCATCAAAAATCTCCCAACAAACAAAAGCCCAGGGCCAGATGGCTTCCCAGGGGAATTCTACCAAACATTTAAAGAAGAATTAATTCCTATTCTCCTGAAACTGTTCCAAAAAATAGAAATGGAAGGAAAACTTCCAAACTCATTTTATGAGGCCAGCATCACCTCGATCCCCAAACCAGACAAGGATCCCATCAAAAAAGAGAATTACAGACCAATATCCTTGATGAACGCAGATGCGAAAATTCTCACCAAAATACTAGCCAATAGGATCCAACAGTACATTAAAAGGATTATTCACCACGACCAAGTGGGATTTATTCCAGGGCAGCAGGGTTGGATCAACATCCGCAAATCAATCAATGTGATACAGTACATTAACAAAAGAAAGAACAAGAACCATATGATACTCTCAATAGATGCTGAAAAAGCATTTGACAAAGTGCAACATCCCTTCTTAATCAAAACTCTTCAAAGTGTAGGGATAGAAGGCACATACCTCAATATTATCAAAGCCATCTATGAAAAACCCACGGCAAGTATCATTCTCAATGGAGAAAAACTGAGAGCTTTTCCGTTAAGGTCAGGAACACGGCAGGGATGTCCGCTATCACCACTGCTATTCAACATAGTACTAGAAGTCCTAGCCTCAGCCATCAGACAACAAAAAGAAATTAAAGGCATCCAAATCGGCAAAGAAGAAGTCAAACTATCGCTCTTTGCAGATGATATGATGCTATATGTGGAAAACCCAAAAGGCTCCACTCCAAAACTGCTAGAGCTTGTACAGGAATTCAGTAAAGTGTCAGGATATAAAATCAATGCACAGAAATCAGTTGCATTTCTTTACACCAACAACAAGACAGAAGAAAGAGAAATTAAGGAGTCAATCCCATTTACAATTACACCCAAAACCATAAGATACCTAGGAATAAACCTAACGAAAGAGGCAAAGAATCTATACTCAGAGAACTATAAAGTACTCATGAAAGAAATTGAGGAAGACACAAAGACATGGAAAAATGTTCCATGCTCATGGATTGGAAGAATTAATATCGTGAAAATATCTATGCTACCTAAAGCTATCTACACATTTAATGCAATGCCTATCAAAATCCCATCCAATTTTTTCAAAGAAATGGAACAAATAATCCTAAAATTTATATGGAACCAGAAAAGACCTCGAATAGCCAAAGGAATATTGAAAAAGAAAACCAAAGTTGGTGGCATCACAATTCCAGACTTCAAGCTCTACTACAAAGCTGTCATCATTAAGACAGTATGGTACTGGCACAAAAACAGACACATAGATCAATGGAACAGAATAGAGAGCCCAGAAATAGACCCTCAACTCTATGGTCAACTAATCTTCGACAAAGCAGGAAAGAACATTCAATGGAAAAAAGATAGCCTCTTCAACAAATGGTGTTGGGAAAATTGGACAGCCACATGCAGAAAAATGAAATTGGACCATTTCCTTACACCACACACGAAAATAGACTCAAAATGGATGAAGGACCTCAACGTGAGAAAGGAATCCATCAAAATCCTTTAGGAGAACACAGGCAGCAACCTCTTCGACCTCAGCCGCAGGAACTTCTTTCTAGGAACAACGCCAAAGGCAAGGGAAGCAAGGGAAAAAATGAACTATTGGGACTTCATCAAGATCAAAAGATTTTGCACAGCAAAGGAAACAGTCAACAAAACCAAAAGACAACTGACAGAGTGGGAAAAGATATTTGCAAATGACATATCAGATAAAGGGCTAGTATCTAAAATCTACAAAGAGCTTAGCAAACTCAACACCCAAAGAACAAATAATCCAATCAAGAAATGGGCAGAGGACATGAACAGACATTTCTGCAAAGAAGACATCCAGATGGCCAACAGACACATGAAAAAGTGCTCCACATCACTGGGCATCAGGGAAATACCAATCAAAACCACAATGAGATACCACCTCACACCAGTCAGAATGGCTAAAATGAACAAGTCAGGAAATGACAGATGCTGGCGAGGATGTGGAGAAAGGGGAACCCTCCTCCACTGTTGGTGGGAATGCAAGCTGGTGCAACCACTCTGGAAAACAGCATGGAGGTTCCTCAAAAAATTGAAAATAGAGCTACCTTATGACCCAGCAATTGCACTACTGGGTATTTATCCTAAAGATACAAACGTAGTGATCCAAAGGGGCACGTGTACCTGAATGTTTATAGCAGCAATGTCCACAATAGCCAAGTTATGGAAAGAACCTAGATATCCATCAACAGATGAATGGATAAAGAAGAGGTGGTATATATATACGATGGAATACTATGCAGCCATCAAAAGAAATGAAATCTTACCATTTGCGACAACATGGATGGAACTAGAGCGTATTATGCTTAGCGAAATAAGTCAACTGGAGAAAGACAACTACCACATGATCTCCCTGATATGAGGAAGTGGAGATGCAACGGGGGTGGGAGTTAAGGTGGTAGGAAAAGTAAAAATGAAAGAAGATGGGATCGGGAGGGAGACAAACCAAAAGAGACTCTTAATGTCATAAAACAAACTGAGGGGGGTGGGGGGAAGAGGGGTTGCGTGAGGGTGGTGGGATTACATCATATGTCTAAATAAAGCTTAAATAAAGTAAAAAAAAATTTATAGAACTATATTTTCATGGAATTAAAAAAGATCATCCCATTTTTAGTTTGCAGTGTACCTACTGTATCTCATATAATGATGATTAAAGAGATGGTATTATAGTCATTGTTATCACTATAATTTTGGAAATCTTCCATTCTTGTTATTTTGAAGCATGTGTTTGACTTTGGGGCATCTGTCATTGATAATTAAATATAGTAGACTTCTAATAATGTGCTCAAGCACACATTATTAGTCACAATAAAGGTAAACTCATTTTAGAAGTTTCTTTTACTGAAATAAGTTAATACAATTGTTACTAATAACAATTGGATCTCTTGATTACCACCTACAGAGCACTAATGCACACCACAGCTACATGCTATATCCTTTGAAATCAGCTATAAATTAAAGTTCAGAAGAGAGTCATAATAGAAGGGGATCGAATTTCCATTGAAGGTTAATACAGAGGAATAATCCTAATGAAATCTAAACATCAGTTGATACAAATCAGAATCATATTAAAGTTATTAGCATTTTCAGACAATGAATATTGATAACCATGTCTGCCTTCCATTAATCTAATCACCCTTCTAGGTAGTATCAACCATATATTTGTATTATGCTGTCATACAAAATATTATGTCTACCATCTATCTACAACTAAAACTAATGTACTATCTAGCTTCCATAAGAATGAATACAGGGATGTCTTGGTGGCTCAGTGGGTTAAAGCCTCTGCCTTTGGCTCGGGTCATGATCCCAGGTTCCTGGGATCGAGCCCCGCATCAGGTTCTCTGCTCAGCGTGGAGCTTGCTTCCTCCTTTCTCTCTGCCTGCCTCTCTGCCTGCTTGTGATCTCTGTCTGTCAAATAAATAAATAAAATCTTTAAAAAAAATCTTTAAAAATAAAATCTAAAAAAAAATGATTTAAAAAATCTTTTAAAAAATGTATTCATGGCAACTTATGTATCTAATATAATAACTAAGTAGTGTCCAGCACAAGGACACTAGTACTTCCTGTTTCCATTGCTAGAAATGTCTTTCACCTCATATCCACATATAAATATGCATATTTCCTTCACATCTTGTTAAAATATCATCATAACAGAGATCTTTTCTGATTATCTTTTATAAAACAATATGCCCTTCATTCCCAACATCTTCTATTTATTCTTTTCACAGAACTCATTCAAGACACACATTTTTATTTTTTAATTTTTTAAGGTTTTTATTTATTTATTTGACAGAGAGGGAGATCACAAGTAGACAGAGAGGCAGGCAGTAGAGGGGCAGGGTACAAGCTCCCAGCTGAGCAAAAAGCCCAATGCAGGGCTTGATCCCAGGACCCTGAGATCATGACCTAAGCTGAAAGCAGAGGATTAACCCCACTGAGCCACCCAGGCACCCCAAAACATACATTTTTAAAAAGTAATGTCTCTCCCCATTAAATGTAATGTTCTCCATGTGTCCACTGACTGGAACACTCAGGAAATATTTATTGAATGAGTAAGTAAATAAAACTTTGAATGGATGACCTTTTTATTAATACATTTAAAACTCATCTTTATAGTTTCAGTAAGTTTCTGATTGAAACAATTGGAGATATTTTACTTAATTTATAATGATACACCAATTTTAACAATATAGAGATTCTTTGTTTCTATTTCTATATTTTTCATTTTATTATATAACATATGCACATACTTGCCTATACATAAGAATGTCCTCAAAATTCGATGAGAGGAGAATCTAAGGAGACTTTAACTTGATAAAAGACTCTCTTCCTTTTCACTACTTTTCCTGCTCTGATTTTTGTTTCCTTTGAGTCAAACATCCATGAGGCCACAGAAGCTTATAGGCAGGTGAGGTAAGTTCCTGAGGCCTTGGTGCAGTTTGAGTCCTGGCAAAGATGCTTGTGCAGGTCCTTCTCCCTGTTGGGTTCTTGAGTGAGAAACACAAGGTATCTGGTGATATGTGAATGTATGAAACGTGTGTTTGTGTGTATCTGTTACTTTATGTGATAATATTATAATTAGAATTACAATGTATCCATGTAAACAGGGGCCTGACTAAATAGTGTTTGATGTTTAGAGCATTCTCTTTAAAGCTACTTGCTACCGCTTTATAACCTAGTTCTATCAATGACTAGGTACATGATTTGACACAAATTCCAAGCCAGTTAGTTTCTGTATTCATTTTCTATTGTTCTTATAACCAATTACCACAAACTTAGTGTCTAAAACAACACAAATTTATAATATATTCCTAATATCAAAAGTTCTAAAGCCAAAGTGTCAACAGAGCTGTGTTTATTCAGGAGACTTTAGGGGAGAATCCATTGTCTTGCTGTTTCTAGTTTTTGGCTTCTAAAGGTCACCTGTATTCTTGGTTTCTTCCATCTTCAAGGCTGACTAAAACATCTTCAAATTTCTCTCTCTTTCTCTCTGACCTCTGCTTCTGTCTTTGTATTCCCTTCTCTGACTCTAAGTCTCCTGTTTTAAGGATTCTAGTTATCAAGCCTACCTGGATAATCCAAGGTAATTTCCCAATATCAAGGCCCTTAACTTAATCATATGTACAAAGTACCTTTCACCATTTAAGTAACATGTTACAGTTTCAGAAATTAAGATGTGGACATCTTGAAAGGCTATTATTCTATCTACTACAGTTCCCTCTTCATAAAATGAGGATAATAATTACATTTATTTCATAGGTTTTTGTGAGATTCCAATGATATGCTAGATTTAAAACACCTACATTAATAAATGACTTATAGTAATATAATTAATATAATTTGGGGAATATTAAAAAAATGCCTGGGTAACACCATTGGTTGAGCATCCCACTTTTGATTTCAGCTCAGGTCTTGATCTCAGGGTCATGAGTTTAAGCCCAGTATTGGTCTCCATGATGGTCATGGAGCCTAGTTAAAAAATATAATAATAATAATAATAATAATAATAACAACAACAATGACAACAATAAAAGCAACAATAATAATTTGGGGAATGTTTAGCTTTCAGAGTGTTGTGTATGAGTGCAACTGTATATAGCATATATAGGGCTGAGGCAATGCATGTTTATATCAGTGTGAACATGTATGTACATATGTATATTTGTCTCTGATGAGGCTATATGTATGTGCATGAACGTGTCCATTTGAAGCTGTGGATTTTTGTTAATCAGGAGATGGTCTACATAGATAATTTACCTAGAATGGCAGATGGACTAATGTCTCTGCTCCTCCTTTTGTGTGATGAGACCAGGGAACAGGAAGTTACCCCAGTACATTCTCACGAGATGACAGGCAACCTGAGCTTTTGGGCCACCATGGCATTCCAAGAGAAGCCAGTTCACTTCCCACTCTTGCTAAGAGCTAGGGTAGTACAGCAACTCAACCTGATCTCCAGATACCAGAGATTCATTGAACACTACTCTCTAATAGAAGTTTATTTTGGGATCCTGGAAGAATAAAATAAAACATATGTGATCATGCATTAAAATATATATAAATTCTTTATTAATCCAAGGAGTACTCACTGATAGAGTTAAATTCATGATAATCTGATAATCTAAGGGTTGGGCTAGTGGTGTTACTGTGGCCTGATCTAATGGAAAGACTGGTGCTTATTGTAATTTATATTCACAGTGATGTCATGGGGACCTCCTGATGATAGCAATTGTGATCAGTTTTTGGTCTACTTGTTTGGGTGGATGACAAGTTATTTAAGGCATTTAAGTTCAACCATGCCAGTATATTACATACCTCATTAATGTAATGAGGAATAAATACATGTAATGTATTGGGAATAAAATGTATGTCATGTAATGGGAATGAAATGCAAAAAATAATGCATCTCAAAAAAAGAAGATATGTGTCTTCAAAAAAGAGATAAAGTGTCTTCTTTAAAGTTATTCAGCTCTCTTAGATTTAGGGTAATGAAACTCTGGAAATATTGTTAACATGTTTGGAATTGGTCAAATCCCAGAGAAGAGATCTATTCTATTTCTTGGAGTCAATTAGGCTGCAATGCAAGTTAAAATTCACTTTAAATTTCTAAACAGTAAATTTGTCAGTTTCCATATTCTAAATAGCATCTTAGATGTGATTCATTTGAATTCTACTACTATTGAAGTTATAACAATTCAGGAAAACTAGGCTGAGATTTTCTATTGCTCTTGTTACAGAAATCTCACCTTTCTCTTGAGGAAACAAATAAACATCTGTGTGCAAACTCCTTTCTATAAAGATGATTCTCCACAGAATTCTCTAACCAATAACCAAACCCAAGTCTCTCTGCCCTATTCAGAGCAAAGCCAACCTCTGAGAAGTCAGGTTTGCAGCAGGGAAGTGTTTATTTGAAAGGCAGCCAAATGAGGAAGACAGCAAGGCAAGTCTCAACACTGTCTCTCTGAAGGGGGAGAGAACAAGTTTTTTGTTGTTGTTGTTGTTGTTGTTGTTGTTGTTGTTGTTTTACAATCACAAGGGTTGAGATTACATAGATTTTGAGAAAAAAGGGTGAGGACATTTATAACTATTGATGAGGAAAGATGGTGCATGCGTACTGAACGAACCTAGAAGTAACATACATCCTATGGTCACTTCGGAGGGGAGACTTACCATCACGGGAAGCAAAATTCAGCCTCTGATGTTAGGAAGTGGTCTGGGGACAAGGAGAGGGGTTATAGACATATGCCAAAAAGATGGCATAAACCAGGTGGGATCTTGGGCTCTTCATCTCAGGTAAGGAATGCAGAGACTAGGCTGAAACCATATCTGTTGGCCTTGAGTCCAGGCCTGAAAAGACACAATAGCTGAGTGAGGGAAAAAAGTTCTCTGAAACACAAGCTTTAAACTTATTTTCTAGTTTCAACCTCATTAACCCTATGAAGCATGGTTTCACCAGTATTTTGGTAGCTTTGTTCAAGTATCTGAATGTAACTGAGAGAAAAAAAAGTCTATGTATATTGATTTTTAATTCATGGTTTTTACCCTTTCAGATTGGCTTCATGCTTATTATCACAAATTAAATAATATTTATAAATTATTGGAGATCCTTTTATTGCTAAACAAATTATATTCAGGAAAACAATTTGAAATAAAAATACATTGTTTAGCACATATTTTTATGTGGAAATTATCTTTAGGCTCCGGTTTTTGTTTGTCTTTTCAAAAGTATTTTTTAATATATGAATTAGTAATAACACTCAGTTTCCTTTCAGAATTCTTAAAAAAAAAAAGCAATTCAAATAGATGAATATAACTAAAAATAAACTTTCCACAGGTGCATCACTCAGGTTAGATTTTATTTTATTTATCTGTTCTACTGAATTACTGAACTCTACATATGAAACTAATGATGTTACTATATGTTGACTAATTGAATTATAATAAAAAAGTAGGTACACTTGATTTCAATTGGTATATAATTTGACTTTTCATGTATTATTTTCAATTAGAACTTTTAATTCTAATTTTTTAAAACATTTTATTTATTTATTTGACAGACAGAGATCGCAAGTAGGCAGAGAGGCAGGCAGAGAGAGAGGGGAAAGCAGGCTCCCCTCTGAGCAGAAAGCCTGATGCTGGGCTCGATTCCAGGACCCTGATATCATGACCTGAGTGGAAGGCAGAGGCTTTAAACCACTGAGCCACCCAAGCACCCCTTAATACTAATTTTTAAATTCACCTCTCTCTCTTAACTTATTTATTTAATTGAATATTATACTATCATAAAGTTCTATCTACTAATTCCAATTATAAGATTTATAAAAGCTTATTTGTGTCTAGAGCCTTTTGAGATTTTTCTTTTATTTAAGCTTTTTTTATTTAAACATATAATGTAACCCCCCACCCCCTCCCACCCCCCCTCCCCCCCACCCCCCTCAGTTTGTTTTATGACATTAAGAGTCTCTTTTGGTTTGTCTCCCTCCCGATCCCATTTTGTTTCATTTTTTCTTTTCCTACCACCTTAACCCCCACCCCCGTTGCATCTCCACTTCCTCATGGAGCCTTTTGAGATTTTATTAAAGCTAAGAATTCTCTCCCCACCGGTGCTTGGGTGGCTCAGTTGGTTAAGTGTCTACCTTTGGCTTAGGTCATGGCCCCAAAGTCCCAGGATCTAGCCCCACATCTGGCTCTCTGCTCAGTGGAGAGCTGCTTCTCCCTCTACCCCTTACCCCTCTTGTTGCTCTCTCTCTTTCTTTCTTTCTCAAATAAATAAACAAAATGTTAAAAAAAGAAAAAAAAAGAATTATCTCCCCAGGAAAATGAATATACAAGCAAAATATTACCAATACGATCAGGGGTTCAAGGAGTTCTTGAAATCCATTTATTAACTTTTGGGAGAGAATTTTATTTAAGGATTAAACACTAGAGAAAGAATCATTAAAAACTGAGAATAAGGGACGCCTGGGTGGCTCAGTTGGTTAAGCGGCTGCCTTCGGCTCAGGTCATGATCCCAGCGTCCTGGGATCGAGTCCCACATCGGGCTCCTTGCTTGGCAGGGAGCCTGCTTCTCCCTCTGCCTCTGCCTGCTTCTCTGTCTGCCTGTGCTCGCTCGCTCTCTCTCCCTCCCTCTCTCTGACAAATAAATAAAATCTTAAAAAAAAAAAAAAAAAACTGAGAATAAGATGTCACATAACACTATCATTTTTTTTTCAAAAATTCCTAGCACTAGGAAAGTAAACAAATTGGAAAACTATAATAATATAAATATAATATAATATATAAATTTATAAATACTTATAATTTATAAATT
>ML093509.1:48864-91052 GCA_003697995.1 Taxidea taxus jeffersonii
AAAGAAAGAAAGAAAGAAAGAAAGAAAGAAAGAAAGAAAGAAAGAAACCAAGAAACTGATTCTAAACTACAGAACAGATTGATGGTGACCAGGAGAGAGGTGGGTGGGAGATGGGTGAAACAACAAAAGGGATTAAGAGTACACTCATCCTGATGAGCACTGAGAAATGTATGGAATTGCTGAATCACTATATTGTACAACTGAAAATAATAACACTGTGTGTTAACGATACTGGAATTAAAATAAAATATTTAATGATAAAAAGACTTTCAAATTTGCTTTGTGTCACTGTCTCCCTCTCAGGTTGTCACATTGGTTTAATACAACTAAGGATTAAGTTTAAATCAATAGTATTTTATTGCATGGTGCCAAGAACTGTGCTAGGCATTAGGTGGTGCAATAATGATGTTATCTCTCTTCTAACAACTACACTTTTTGCTGGAGAAGAGAACCATTCCACAGTGTGATGCAGTTATAATAATACTATTAATAGTAAGGATAAAATAAATAGTAAGGATAAAAATAAATTGAATCACAACTAACATGTTTTATGACAGCACTTTCTTTACATACTTTGCTTATAAACTGGATAACACTGCTTTTCCTCAATTTCTTAAGAAACGGATAATTTATATTCTTCATTTTGTACATAAGAAACATGAATCATCTATAGTTAAATAAAATATTGCTAAAGCAAGTGCCAGAGATATTATTCATCTGAACACTATAGTTCCAGGGCCTTCTTTTGAAACTATTATATTATAATGCATCTCAACTGAAGTGCATAGTATTTTATAAAATTTATATTGAGGAATATTTAAGATTAAGGAGAAATAATCTCAAGGATCCTTCCTAAAAGAAATAAAAGTCAAGATGGACCTTAACATATGAATTTGACAGGCAGGTACAAGGCAGATAAGAATATTATGTAGAAACCACATCATAGGAAAAAGCTTCTTGGGAATATATGGCTTCATGAGGATGGGGACTTTGTGTACTGTGCAATGGTAGATTGCTGATGCCTAGACTAGATGCTGAATTATTGTTAAATGGCAACAGGAACAAAAACCGTATGCCATTACATTTTATATTGTAAGCCATAAACAAAATTGTTGGTAGTTTTATGTACACGTTAAAATGCTCCCTGGAAGAATAACATGCTAAATTATTTTAATATTATATTCTGTCTTCATTAAGTACAATTTGAAAATAATTTTTCCTAAAGCCCTCTCTCCTCACCAATAAACATCAACAGCAACAACAAAATAGAAATACCAACTATATGCAAACATGGCCTTTCTGACCTTAAAATTCTTACTATGTTATGCTCTTGTGTATGTTCTTCACAGTGCATGTTCTTATGCAATTAACGGCAGTTTTTAAGGTTCTATCTTATACATTCCCCCTACTTTTTATTATCTGGGAAAATATCCTATAGGGAGCAGATAAAGTTATGAAGACAATATCTCAAGGGCAAATTTGCAATGTAAGTAATCTGATCAAACTTTTAATGACAATTAAGGTAAGTCATAAATTCTGGGTAAGAGCATATGTTCACTGTAAGGAGGGTACGTATTGCATGGAGCACTGGGTGTGATGCATAAACAATGAATCTTGGAACACTGAAAAAAATAAAATTAAATTAAGATGTTTTTTAAAAAAGAAAATGTGTTGGATACAGCAACTGAACTTTTATAGAAATGGGATAATTTCTAGATAATTAGATAAATAGATAAATGATAGATAAATGACCAAAACCATAGTCGAACTTAAGTGGCATGGCAATAGTAATTTTTAAAAATACAACTTTAGTAAACTGTCATTACCACAATTAAAAAAAAGAAAAAAAATTGGGATGCCCGGGTGACTCAGTCAGTTTAGAGTCTACCTTTGGCTCAGGTCATGATCCCAAGGTCCTGGGATAGAGTCCTACATTAGGTTCCCTGCTCAGTGGGAGAGCCTGCTTCTCCCTCTGCCTACCACTCCCCCTGCTTGTGTGCTCTCTCTCTTTCTGATAAATAATAAATAAATAAATATTGTAAAAAAAAATTGTCTGACCAAAGTAGTCTGTGTAGTTGATCAGGAAATAGCTGGCCAAGAATCAGTGGGCTCATGTTTGCTTGTACAGTAGTATCACAGGCCAATGTCACTGTGGGAAATGCACACCAACAATTGGCTTTGATACACGGACTTCCCAGTGAGGACTTATAGGTCCTTGGAGTTCTTCTGAATTTTCACTGCACTGAGAACCCCTAACATGTAAGTGACTTTTGGAAGGTCTATCTTAAACATCTCCTTGTCAAAGACTCGCAATACCAGGGAGTTGCCTGTTTCATTCTTCCCTGGAAAGGGCTATTCAGATTTACACAAGTTGTTCTTTTTTCAGATGTGCTCTGCTGTTGATTTGTGTAGAAAAATGTCAGTGCTTCAATGATTCCATAATGATTAATGAAAATAAAACTAGGAATAGATGAAACATGAGATGATTTTTATATTCAAAGTCATTAGAAGCTATATAGGGAGTTCTGAAAGGCCCATTAAAATAGATTATTATAACAAGGCAAATTAATGGTTTCTTTAGAGTTTAGAAAATAAACTTGATGAGTTATATGAGAAATTCATTACTAAAAATTTTTCATATCTGAATAATAAATTATAGGCTATGTGCAGCCAATTTAGATCCATTTTTGTGGTGACATATTTGACCTGCCTTTGTTTATGGAATAAATGCAGCTGCTAAATGTGTTTATATAATAACTAATTAATGGCTGATGGTCCATCAACTTGATCTATGAACTCTGTTGTAAAGAAAGCAAATAGAAACTACCAAATTGTGTGCCATGCTCTGAAGTAGCCAAATTCTTCTCAGCAAAATATGTTGAAAGAACTTTTTTAGCAAGGTATATTTTATTATTTTTCACAATAATATGCAAATCAAATAACTCACATCAGAAGTGTGGTTTTTCCCCAGGTAAACTGATTGCCAATAGAATCCCTATTTGTATCTGCTGCAAAGTAATACAACTTACTTTTAAAATATCACTTTAAAATAATGTATTTTGAAGTGAATTATTTTTAGGGGTCAAGTTAAAATAATGGGTAAAACTTTGTTTTTTTAATAGAAATTTTATACATATATTGGATTTATGCATGTTGACATTTTTTCTATTCAAAATAAACATATGAAAGTTAACTTTAAATTTCTATTTAAATTGTGGCTGGAGAGCAGGCATTTGTCTCCTCTTCTCTCTGAAACCTCATTGTTATTCAGTGAAAACTACACTAAGGAATAATCTCCTGAAGTCTAACAAGAAACATATGATGTGGTTATCTGCAGATGAGAACTCTTAATAAGTTCTGGGAAATGTAATAAAGAAAGTAAATTGATGGATGAAATGATGAAAGTAAGCTACTACCTAAGATTAGTGTTTAGGTGAAATTCATAGCTGAGGTGAAAATGCTTTGAGACCCCTGGTCCAGTCAATGGGCTGAGCAAGGGGTACTAAAAAATGAAGATTGATCCTTTATTTATGGAACAGCTAGGTGACTCAATCATCCTATTATACCTTTCTTAATATGAGAACAAAACAGGGAGATTTTTACTCCCTGGTCAAAAGATAGAAGGATTTCCTCTTTTTTTTTTTTTTTTTTTTAAAGATTTTATTTATTTGTTTGACAGAGAGAAATCACAAGTAGGCAGAGAGGCAGGCAGAGAGTGAGAGAGGAGGAAGCAGGCTCCCTGCCAAGCAGAGAGCCCGATGCGGTACTCGATCCCAAGACCCTGAGATCATGACCTGAGCCGAAGACAGAGGCTTTAACCCACTGAGCCACCCAGGCGCCCAGAAGGATTTCCTCTTAAGAAATTTAGTGAACTGTTTTGTTTTTAGTAGTGGAGTTAGCACTTCTGCGTTTAAGTGCTCTTCACTGTGGTATTACCTAAGTACCACAATAACTTAATAGGAAACACATCAACTGGATTTTTCATTTTTTGCTATGAACATTCAATCAGTTAAAACCAGCAACATGAAGAAGGAAAACAAACAAGCAAACAAACAAACTAAAGGAAAATCTTAATTCCATAATGGAAGGAGGATAATAATTGGGCATGGATATTAATAAAAGAAAATGAATCCTAAAAAGAAAAAAAATGCAAGATCTAATTAGAATTAAAATTTAATAGCCAGGTTGCAGACAATATTTGGGGGGGAAGTTACTTCTTCAAAGCAAACAAACAAACAGAATCAAAAAAAGAAAATAACCTGGGATTCAGGACACAGTGAATGGAAGACAGGAATGTGGTACAGTGAAATCTTAGAGTGACAGCTATGCTGCAGGCCTACGCTGAGAAAAGATCTCAGTAGAGCAGGAGTTTGAAAAATCTAGGAGGGAATGTCACTGGCAAACAGTCTAGAAGGGGTACATGAAACTCTGCATAGAAAAGATACATTGTGGCTATGAGTAGCATTTATTACACTTTTGCTAATAGAAAAGAAAGGCAATTAAAAGCCCCAGGAAACAAAATATGTAGAAGAACATCATCATTTACATATAAAATACATATTAAGTGAGATTTGAATTGAAGCACACAGTAGAGAGTAAGACGAAAACTGATTTTGCCTTGATGCTAGAAACATGTTCTTTATGTGGTGCAAGAGTTATATTGGATCTAAAGAAAAATAAAAGTAATTCTATCATAATAATTAGTTCTGATGTTCAAAAATCCACACCATAATTTCTGTCTCTCTTTAATATGGAATTTATATTTTAAGATATTATTAGTACATTTACATAATATAATATTATATATACATGTATATTATATATTTTGGAATTTGGAAACTAACTGTAGAGAAAGCCAGATGACTTACATGTTATCACAGAACAGAACACAAACAATATTAAGTAAAGTCAAGCAAAAAATGTTGCAAGGATAAGTGGTGGAAGTAGCTTGTAGGAAAAGGTCGTTGCTCCAAAATTTTTATCTTAAATAGTGGGACATTTGGAGAAAATGTATCAAGCAGGTGGGGCAAGGAACAGAGGCTTAAGCACAATTTATATTTAGTGCAGTATAAGAGACTAGTACAAATAAATGATGCACTGCACGATCATTACCACTACTGTTGAATAATATTTCATTCTCTTTATGTACTTGCTTATTTGTCCACTCATTCACAAGGATATCTTGGTTGAACCCAAGTTTTGGCAATTGCATATGAAGCTTCTATAAATTTCCATATACAGGTTTTGATGTGGACATAAGTTCTCATCTTAATTGGGTAAATTTCAAGGACTACAATTACTGGAACATATGGCAATCCTATGTTTAGTTTTCTAAGAAACTGTCTTCCAAAGTGGCTATACCACTTTACATTTCTATCAGCAATGAATGAGTGTTCCTGTTAGTCCACATCCTCAAGAGCATTTGGTGTGGTTAGTGTTTTGGATTTTAGCCATTTTAACAGTGGGTAGAAGTATTTCGTTGTTGTTTTAATTTGCATTCCCCTGAAGATATATGACCTTGAGCATCATTTCATGTTTATTTGCCACCTGTATATATTTTTGGTAAGGTGTCGTCAGATCTTTTGCCCATATTTTAATTAAGTTTTAAGGGTTTATTGTGTATTTTGGATAAGATTACTGTTATCTAATAATTTTAAAAACAGTTTAAACAAAATCCACATCAGCTTTAAAATTACATAGTGAAAGAAGAGCAAATGAAATCACAACCAGAGGATAGTGATATTATCAGGAACGTGTGCTTGGTATCTGCTTCCATTTATTCTTGTACTTAGAGCATTTCTTCTTAATTGATAGTTCACATCTTAGTGCATGGAAATATTTTAGCCTGCTTCCTTAAATTTGTTTTTGTAAAGTAAATCATAAGAAATACACATTCTTTCAAATCCCAAATGTAAAATATTTTGATGTCCACTATAATATAATATGGAAAAAATCACATATAACTCTACATGTATTTGCTAGTTATTATACCTACCATTCATTCTAATGTTTAAAGATGGTCACATTTTTTTTTCTGTGTAGGGGACCCATCTATTACATCTGATTATAATATATCAAATCAAATCAAATCATACTGCTGATTGGATAAACATGTTCTCATAATTTTCTTATTACACTTTCAGAATTTCTTGCAGTCAGTTCTTAGTCTGCAAAACACGAATGACCAGGGTCGCCTGGGTGGCTCAGTGGGTTAAAGCCTCTGCCTTCAGCTCAGGTCATGATCCCGGGGTCCTGGGATCGAGCCCCACATCAGGCTCTTTGCTCAGCAGGGAGCCTGCTCTCCCCTCCCTCTCTGCCTGCCTCTCTGCCTGCTTGTGATCTCTGTCTGTGAAATAAATAAATAAAATATTTAAAAATTAAAAAAAAACAAAACAAAACACGAATGACCAGACATATCCTCCTACTGGTCAATATAGAATTTTCATCTTCCAGCTGGCCAACTATTCCTCCCTCAATTCTAGATGTGTTTCCTTTGTGCTGGAGCCAAAAAGACTCATGTCCCACTGCTGCCCCTGGTGAGCACACTGGCAAGTCCTATTAGCTGTATATACATATGTATGCATGCATATATGTATGTATTTTTGTTTAAACTTGCTTGCTTTCTTTTTTTTTTCCTTTATCTTTATAACACCAAGTGCTCAATGCAACAATTGCCTTCCCTAACACTCATCACCCATTTAACCCATTCCCCCCATCTCCCTTCCAACAACCCTATTTGTTCATGTTTAAGAGTCTGTTTCATTGTTTACCTGTTTACCTGCCTCTTTTTTCCCCTCTGTTCATCTGTTTTGTCTCCTAAATTCCAAATGTTAGTAAAATCATGTGGTATTTGTTTTTCTCTGACTGATTTACCTCACTTAGCATAATACACTACCTCCATCTGCACCGTTGCAAATGAAAAACTTTCATTCTTTTTGATGGCTGAGTAATATTCCACTATATGTATATGCCACATTTTCTTTATCCATTCATCAGTCAGTGGACACTTGGACTGTTTCTGTAATTTAGCCATGGTAGCTAATGCTGCTATAAACATTGGGGAGCATGTATTCCTTTGAAATAGTATTTTTGTATCTTTTGGATAAATACCTAGTAGTGCAATTGCTAGATCATAGGGTAGTCCTATTTTTAAGTTTTTGAGGAAACTCCATACAGTTTTTCAATGTGGCTGCACCAGTTTGCATTCCCAACAGCAGTGTAAGAGGGTTCTCCTTCCTCTGCATCCTTGCCTGTTTGCTTTAGATCCTAACAATGCTTCAGAGAGAAGCTTCTAAAGAACAAGCAGATCACCCAGCATGCTCCATTTGTGTGAAGAGAAAGCAGAGAAAGACTGTTACAAGACATGAGGATACCTGTCTTGAAACTTTGCTATGAGTGTCTCCCCAGTATAAAGAATTTTATTTTTTGAATTTCAGGAATGTCCTAAATTTGAACTGCATTCACCCCAACACAGAGTGAATGTTACATATTGAGTACTGTGTATTTAGTTAAATACACAGATGTATTTATCAGAGTTTCTTTTTTTTTCATTCAGTACAAAACATGATTTAAATGATCATGAGAAAAAATTTACCTTACAATAATGATTTCTAACTTGGTTAAATCCAATGAAAAGAAGAAAACCATCTTATAAATGAGAAAAACAGTTACAAATATACAAACTAGATTTTAAAATAATTCACCATGGGATTAAGGATTTCTATGTGAATTTGCATTCTCAAAAGTCTACATGTAAGTGGACTATTAGTACTCAAATATTAAAGATCCGTGATAGTAAGAGAATTATCACAAACCATCTGATTCAATTGAAAATGGCTTCATGAAGTGGTTTCTATTTATCATTAAAATTATGTTAACATTGAAGGCAGAGGAAGTATTTTGGCTTCTTTTATATCCAGTGTATCTTCTAATGGTATATGATTGTATAATAATCTATATTATTAATATATAATTCTATTAATATATGTATTAATTATATGTAAAATATGTATTATTAATTATATGTAAAATATGTATCAATTATGTAAAATAAAATATATATTAATTAATATATAATTGTATTAATATATGATTGTATAATAATCTATATTACTAATCAAATAAACTATATTTGTGGAATAAATGAAGAATACTTTCTGGTATTAAAAATCGAGCATTATGGGGGTGCTTGGGTGGCTCAGTCATCAAGTGTCTACCTTCAGCTCAGGTCATGATTCCGGGGTCCTGGGATCGTGCCCCACAGTGGGCTCCCTGCTCAGTGAGAAGCCTGCTTCTCCCTTTCCCACTCCTCTGCTGTGTTCCCTCTCTCTCTTTTTATTTTTATTATTTTTTAAGTTTTTATTTATTTATTTGACAGACAGAGATCACAAGTAGGTAGGGAAGCAGGAGAGAGGAGGAAGCAGGCTCCCTGCTGAGCAGAGATCCCGATATGGGGTTCGATTCCAGGACCCTGGGATCACGACCTGAGCTGAAGGCAGAGGCTTTAACCCACTGAACCACCCAGGTGCCCCTGCTGTGTTCCCTCTCTTGTTGTGTCTCTCTCTGTCAAAAAAGTAAATAAAATCTTTTAAAAAGTGGAAACAATATATTATAACACTCATTTCTATGAAGACAAATCTAAACACACTAAAGGATAAGAAATTTGCTAAGTGGCTTTTGTATTTCTCTAGAACCTGGTCTAGAAAGATTATTTTAAAATAGCAAATATTTCTAATAACTTCCCACTTGTTATTACTTCTGGGAAAAATTGTTTTTAATCTTCACATAAAAGATCATGGGATTTTCCTATACAATATCTATGAGGCATCATGCATTAAAAACACTTGAAAATCCTTGATGCTTTGAATGGTAAAAAAACATGTTACATTGCCTTTCACTTTAATTGAGTTTTCCCCATGTCTCTAACCATTTCTAAGCAATTTCAACTTTCTTATCCTTGTCCTTCCATTTGATAAGCAGAACATAAAAATATATGACATAAATATCTGTGACCAATTCAGATAAATCTGTCAGGGCTGAGAAGGCAGGAAGTGATGGCAGGTCAATAACTTGTATAAATATGAACTGGAATGAAAGGAGTAAAGCACTGGGAATCCAATTCCAGTTGGAATTTCAATTCTAATTGAATATTCAATTCCATTGAATTCCATTTACTCTACACTTTTAGGTGTATTTCTAGCAGGCAGAATGCAAGATGAATATACCTTTCATTCCCTTAAATCCTTCTCTTTTGGCTCCTCCCTACGAGAGTCCTGTACCTGGAAAAGTGTCTGTGCAATACTCAGTGGGCCATTTGATCTAAAATCTTCATTTTCTTACATTTTAGGGGAATCAAAAAAGCAATTAGTAAAAATACTGGTAAGTAAAAATTTTGTTTCAAAAAAATGTTTAGCTTCAGCTTTAAAATATAGAATGAAGGAGGCAAAAGAGTTTTCTGAAATCTTTCAGCTTGAAATTTTTCACATATTCTATGAAATGAAATGCTTTATGGATGTGGATGTGTCCTTTAATTACAAAAGTAAGGTTTGTTTATTTATTTGCTTAGTAATTTCTATAACCAATGTGGGCTTAAACTCATGACCCCTAGATTACTCATGCTTTATTCACTGAGTGGGCCATGTGCCCCAAAGTAGTGTATGTTTATAATAAAAATAAATGAAAGTACAAAGAAGAAAATAGTACATAAAAAATTTTAGCAATTCATTTACATCAACTGACAAAAACTCTGGGAAGTATTTTTGAAATATATGTTTCACGTGTTGTTCTATGACTTTGGATAATTTTTTCCACTATTACTATGATTTTTTAAAATATTTTCCCATCCTCCTCTTTTCTGTTTTAAATATATATATTTAAGTTATGTATTAAATGCATGCAAATCATTTATAACACATGTGGAATTATAGAGAAAAAATAAGATGAACTCCCATATGCCCAATACAATTTAAGAAACAGTATATTTGCTGTAGGATATTGCAGATAAAGTGTCCCATAGGCATTTAAGAATGTAAATGCAGAAGATCAGAAATTATGTACAACTACCAATTTATAGAGGTCATGAATAAAAACATAATTATAGAATAAATATTAGATTACTGAGGAATTCAAGGACTGTGAAGAGAAACACCAATTAATTAACTTTATAAACCATTTGAAATTTAGTTTTAATCTTTTTCATGCCAGATTTATAACATCTTGTTTCTAAATCACTTGTATTTTAATAGTCTATTCCCTTAGTGATGTCACTTTAAAATTTGATATGTTCCCACAAAATATTTTGATTGCATTCAGGGCATTATTCAAACCTATTGGTAAATTTGTTTATTAGTATCTAATAGCACACTATAAAATATTGATGGAAATCTGGCATGGCAAATTACAACTATTTGCTGATTCTTTTTAAGATTTTTCAGGGGCGCCTGGGTGGCTCAGTAGGTTGGAGCCGCTGCCTTAGGCTCGGGCCATGGTCCCAGGGTCGTGGGGTCGAGCCCCACGTCAGGCTCTCTGCTCTGCGGACAGCCTGTTTCCTCCTCTCTCTCTGCCTCTCTGCCTACTTGTGATTTCTGTCTGTCAAATAAATAAATAAAATCTTTAAAAAAAAAAAGATTTTTCATACTTATTTCTTCAGCATTAATCTTCCATATGCATTTTAGAATCATTTTGCCAAATCACCTTCAGATTGCTTTTAATCCATGGTTATTTGTGGAAGAATTTTGTAATAATCTCATCCTGTCTTTGATATAATATTTGTTTAGGAGATTATATTTAAGCTCAATTTCTTACAGTTTTGCAATTAATTGAGATTTTTTTGCATTCTAGTCCAAAAATGTGTCTTGCATATAACTATGTCCAAACTTGTCAATCTCTCATCACCTGTCTTTTGATATTCAGTGTCTGTTTTTCTTTCTAAATAGCTCTCAAGTATCTGTCTGTTTCTCTACCTTCACTGGCACTACTCAATCCCTATTATCTTTTACAGAGCCTCTTGATTAGTGCCTCCATATCCCCATTCAATACCCTGCATTTTTTTTTCTCATCCCAGCTAAAGTAATCTGCAAGATCTTTAAAAACTCTTAATCTACTCAGGTCTCTTTTAGTATGTACTTCCTTGAGGAAGCCTTTCGTATTATTCGTGGGTTGTTTCAGTTTCCCTCTTTCATTCTTTCATAAAAGAACACAGCTATTCTTAATGCCACTTGTCTGACTTGTAATCAAATATTTATTTTTTATTTATTTCCAAGTATATATGTCCCTTCCCAAGACTGTAGACCCCGTATGTGTGGAAGCCTTATTAATTTTGCCAGCCATATTGTTTCTTTTGGATGAGGGAATTTGTAATTTTATTTTATTTTATTAATTAATTTTAATTTCAAGTGTTTATTTAAATTTTGGTTCATTAACATAATGTAATATTAGTTTCAGGAGTAGAATTTAGTGATTTGCCACTTATATATAGCACCACTGCTTGTCACAACAAGTGTCCTCCTTAATACCCATCGCCCAGTTCTTCTACTTAATTAATTAACTATATAGAAAACTGCTAAAATTATTTGGTGAACAAACTGATAAAATGTCTCTTGGAACAAATTTTGTTTTCACTATGGCCTAGTGTGTTGGATTTCAAATTGTGACCCAAAAGCACAAAGCTTCTACAGAAATGCCTGCCTTAGCCATGATCATAGTGGGCTCAGGTGCTGGGTATCCAATTTCAGTTTTATCTACAGAAAATCTGCTACCATCTGTGGGATTTTCTATGTAAAATAATCTTAAAAGAACAATGACTTCAGTGTTAAAATAAAATGCTATAAATTCATGGGGAACAGTCATTTTTAAATGTGTCCAATAATTAATTTTTAAAAAACACAAAACATAGTAGTAGTTTATATGAACCAGAGTGAAATATACACTTTTAAATATATCTTGTGTTTTGTATTTTATCTCAGCAAAAGCAATTTAAATACCAAACTGACAGAGCCTCAGGGAAATTTTGGTTTTGCTCCTTTTATATTTAGCATTTTAATCTCTTATATTCATTCTTAAATAAGGAAAGATCTACCTATGTGGGATGTTTGCCAATATTTAGTGAAATTTCAATACATTATCTCCCTACTTCCCTTTATTTTCATTCTCCCTCAATAACTGTGGATAGGAAACCCAGCCAAAAATGAACCTTAAGCACTACCTCCCACCTATTAGAATAAATGTTATATACATAAAGAAAAATAAAAGATAACAAGTGTTGGCTAGGATGTGGATAAATTGAAACAAATATTCACTGTTGATGGAGACATAAAATGCAGTGACTGCTATTGAAAACAGTATGGCTGTTTCTTAAAACAATCACAACAAAACACAGAATTATCATATGATCTAGCAATTCCATCTCTGGACATATAATCAAAAGAATTGAAAACAGGGTTACAAAAATATATTCGTGAACTAATGTTTGTAGCAGCGTTATTCACAGTAGCCAAAAGGTGGAAGCAACTCCAGTATCCATTGATGGATGAATGGATAAACAAAATGTTGTACATGCATACAATGGGATATTATTTAGCCTTAAAAGGGAATTCATCCATACTACAGTATGGATGAACCTTAATGACATTATGCTTAATGAAATAAGCCTGACACAAAAGTGCAAATACTGTATGATTCAGTCTACATGGGGGTAAATAGAACAGTTGAATTTATATAGACGGAAAGTCAAGTGGTGGTTGCCAGGGGCTGGAAAGAAGGAGAAATGCAATTTAAAAGATAGAGTTTCAGTTTTGCAAGATGACAAGAGTTCTGGGTTGGATGGTGGTAAAGGTTGTCCAACAATATGAAGATATTTCAGGCCAGGGAACTGTACATGTGAAAATGGTTATAATGATAAATTTCATGTTGTATGTATTATACCAAATTTTTAAAAAATAAGAAAGAAAAAATAGATCTGAAGAACCCCCAAATTGGAAACAACTTAAATGTCTATCAACTAATGCATAGATACAAAAAATGTGGGCAATAGAGTACAATTCAGCGATGAAAAGGAACAAACTACTGAACCATGCCGTGATATTATGGATGAACCGCAAAAACATGCTAAGTGAAAGAAGCTAAAACAAAAGGTCTCAAATATATTGTGTGATTTTGTTTATGTGAAATGTCCAGAATCTGTAGAGATAGAGGTAGATTGGTGGCTACTTGAAGGAGGATAAGGATACAGAAATTAAGTACTATTGGGCCTGAGAGATCTTATAGGTTTTTCAACCTTTTGTATGGCTTTTCTACATTTTGTATGTTGGGGGCAATACCTTTGACCCTTCTGAATTTAGGGGATCATTTTCCTTGCACCTGCATATTCCTTACTATTTTTAGCTTTAACATTCTTCATACTATCTATCTTGCCAGGGATTTTCTTCTCACAGATTTGTTCTTTATGTGCCATATTTTCCAAATTAATTACATAAATTAATAATAAAAAAGATAATATTAAAGAGTAGTGTCCAGTACTTAGGTAAGGCTCTTCATAGCATGGTCCCAATGGAAAACTATCAGAATTTTAAAATTTTGTCTCTCCTAAAAGCCTGAAATAAATCAGCCTCTAAAGTAACTATATAAATGCTCAATTTACACATCACTTTAAAATAAAGATAAAAATAAAACTTGAATGAAGTTAGACTATGTTTTCAGAAAACTTATAGTTTCTTTCTTAAAACACATGCTAATAATTATTTAATTGAACACACATTGGCCAAATGGAACATTTTTAGATTGTAAAGTGTTATAGCAATATGCCACACTTATACCTATAGGGCCCTGAACAAACAGTTTGGCATTGTTTTATTAACAGAAAAATCAATGATCTGATTTTTTTGGTTGTTGTTGTTGTCATCCTTAAATGGATTAGGCATTCCTTTGAATCATCCAAATGGAATCCATATAAATGCTTTAATTTTAAGAAATTTTGGGTTTTTCTTTTTTTAGGTAAAACATTAGTGCTTCTAGTATGTTAACTTTCTTTGAAAAGGCACATCTGCTTTTTCAAGTCAGTGTATCTCTTATACAAGTGTGACTGATATAACTCTGAATTGTAGTACAGAAGGAAAATATAAGCTTAAATGTAAAAATATAAGCTGTGAGATGTGCACCATAAGTATGCTTGTCCTTAATCTGTTTCTAAGGAGAATGATCATTGACATCAATCAAAGTCAGAATTGTTGAAGAAAACATAAAGGTAAAACCCTGTATTATAAAATAAGGGGTTTTGTTCTCCATTAAGGTATCAATAGATACTTATTTCTCCCTTGGACTAGCTATGGCTTGGGTCCAGACTTCTTTGGGAAGTTCTTTCAGATCAGGGGGGTTCCGAAGTTAATGAAAGTGATTGGGGAAGACACTACCTCTTTTCAAGCGTTAAGATCTTTCTTTAGTTTATCTTTGCATTGTTTGCACTCAGCCTCAGAGTATGAAGATCAGTAAGAATAAAATCAGGTTATGAATCTAAAGTACCTTGGTCATGGAGACAACATCCCTTTTTAAATCTCACATTGGTTTTATCCAATTCTCTTTGTTTAAAAAAAGAAATACATTATGGTTCTGGAACCCAAGTAATGTAATATAAAGCAATATAAACTAATATAAAATTGAAATGCCCTTACCCCTTAATTCTAGTTGATTTTACTTGAGGCAAATTCAATCCAAGCATAAGGAGGCATGGGATTCAAACACTCCACGTATTCTTTCCATTCTATCACAGGAAATAGAAGTTTCACAAGAAATGTGATATTTACATAGGAAAGGAAGATAAAGTATGATTCTAAAGTAAGATCATATTTTCTATATGAATTATAATATCACATAGAAGTAATTTTTATTTTAAGAAAATGCTATCTTTTAAAATTCTAAATCCATTTAAAATCCATTTAAAAATCCACATCCATATGAGATACATATGCAGTGAATAAAAATTTTAGCTAGAATTTATAAGTTATTAAAAACAATGTTTGATAATATGTCTTTGACAAGTAGATGCTTGTCAAATTTGTTTATTTTGATAAAACAAGTAAGAAAAGGGTTTGTAATCTGGCATAACTGTGTTACATATCAAGTAAAATATGCTGTTATTTTCCAAGGAATCCAATATCTTGATGACTGACTTGTACACATAGGAAATACATCATGGAAAAATAGTATTAAATTGAGTTTAGGTAACTATTTTAAACAATGAATGTATACACACCTTGAGACATATGCAGAAATGGAATTTTTTAACATAAGTACATTTCAATATATTTAACAATGGATGAAAAAGGTGCTTGCAAGCAAACACACTGATTTCATACAGACACACTGATATACACACACGACTATTTTCTGGAGTTGAACTTGTGTCAGAATAAAAATATAAACTTGCTTGCAATCATAATTCGCAGCTTCTGGATTCTTAAAAACTAAGTCTGTAGAAGAATGATACCTATTAAAGATTTTCTAACTTCTTAAAAATCGTTCTGATATTTATTAATCTTTAATGACTTTATTCTACATTATAGAAGTGGGAAATGAATTGGCTCTGTGTACAATAATACTCAATTTGTGTTGCTTCTTCCACACACAAGCAAAATACTTGATACCTATATCAAGGTTAAGAAAAACAAATCTACCTTTAGGGTAAATATCCAGTAGCATGGTTGCTGGGTCATAGGGTAGCTCTATTTTCAAATTTTGGGGAACCTCCATGCTGTTTTCCAGAGTGGCTGCACCAGCTTGCATTCCCACCAACAGTGCAGGAGGTTTCCCCTTTCTCTGCATCCTTGCCAGCATCGGTCATTTCCTGACTTGTTAATTTCAGCCATTCTGACTGGTGTGAGGTGGTTTCTCATTGTAGTTTTGGTTTGTATTTCCCTGATGCTGAGCGATGTTGAGCACTTTTTTCATGTGTCTGTTGGCCATTTGGATGTCTTCTTTGCAGAAATGTCTGTTCATGTCCTCTGTCCATTTCTTGATTAGATTATTTGTTCTTTGGGTGTTGAGTTTGATAAGTTCTTTATAGATTTTGGACATTAGCCCCTTATCTAATGTGTCATTTTCAGATGTCTTCTCCCATTCTTTCAGTTGTCTTTTGGTTTTGTTGACTGTTTCCTTTGCTGTGCAAAAGCTTTTAATCTTGATGAAGTACCAATAGTTCATTCTTGCCCTTGTTTCCCTTGACTTTGGTGATGTTTCCAGGAGGAAGTTGCTGCACCTGAGGTCGAAGAGGTTGCTGCCTGTGTTCTCTTCAAGAATTTTGATGGATTCCTGTCTCACATTGAGGTTTTCCATCCATTTTGAGTCTATATTTGTATGTGGTATAAAGAAATGATTCAGTTTCATTCTTCTGCATGTGGCTGTCCAATTTTCCCTACACCATTTGTTCAAGAGACTGTCTTTTTTCCATTGGACATTCTTTCCTGGTTTGTCGAAGATTAGTTGACCACAGAGTTGAGGGTCTATTTCCGGGCTCCCTATTCTGTTCCTTTGATCTATGTGTCTGTTTTTGTGCCAGTACCTCCTGTCTTGATGATAACAACTTTGTAACAGAGCTTGAAGTCTGGATTGTGATTCCACCAACTTTGGCTTTCTTTTTCAACATTCTTCTGGCTATTCAGGGTCTTTTCTAGTTCCATATTAATTTTAGTATTATTTGTTCTATTTCTTTGAAAAAAAATGATGGTATTTTGATAGGGATTATATTAAATGTGTAGATTGCCTTAGGTAGCATAGACATTTTCACAGTATTTGTTCTTCCAATCTGTGAGCATGAAAGATTTTTCCATTTCTTTGTGTCTTCCTCAATTTCTTTCATGAGTACTTTGTAGTTTTTGGTTAGGTTTATTCCTAGGTATCTTATGGTTTTGTGTGCAATTGTAAATGGGGTCTACACTTAATTTTTCTTTCTTCTGTCTTACTGTTGGTGTATAGAAATGCAACTGATCTGTGCATTGATTATATATCCTGACACTTTACTGAATCCTTGTATGAGTTCTAGCAGTTTGGGGATGGGGGTCTTTCAGGTTTTCCACAGTTAGTATCATATCATCTGCAAAGAGTGAGAGTTTGACTTCTTCTTTCCTGAGTCAGATATATTTAATTTCTACTTGTTGCCTGATTGCTGAGGCTAGGAGTTCTAGTACTATATTAAATAGCAGTGGTGACAGTGGACATCCCTGCCATGTTCCTGACCTTAGGGGAAAAGCTCTCAGTTTTTCCCCATTGAGAATGATATTCACCATGGATTTTTCATAGATGGCTTTGATGATATTGAGGTATGTACCCTCTATCCCTATACTTTGAAGAGTTTTGATCATGAAAGGATGCTATACTTTGTCAAATGCTTTTTCAGCATCTATTGAGAGTATCATATAGTTCTTGTTCTTTCTTTTATTAATGTATTGTATCACATTGATTGATTTTTGGGTGTTGAACCAACCTTGTAGCCCATGAATAAATCCCACTTAGTCATGGTAAATAATCCTTTTAATGTACTGTTGCATCCTATTGGCTAGTATTTTGGTGAGAATTTTTGCATCTGTGTTCATCAAGGATATTGGTCTGTAACTCTCCTTTTTTATGGACTCTTTGGTATTGGGATTAAGGTAATGCTGGCCTCATAAAATGAGTGTGGAAGTTTTCCTCCCATATCTATTTTTTGGAACAGTTTCAGGAGACTAGGTTTAATTCTTCTTTAAATGTTTGGTAGAATTCCCCTGGGAAGCTGTCTGGCCCTGGGCTCTTGCTTTTTGGGAGATTTTTGATGACTGCTTCAATCTTCTTATTGGTTATATGTTTGTTCAGGTTTTCTATTTCTTCCTGGTTCAGTTTTGATAGTTTATATCTCTTTAAGAATGCATCCATTTCTTCCAGATTGTTAATTTTGCTGGTGTATAATTGTTCAAAATATGCTCTTATAATTGTTTGTATTTCTTTCATGTTGGTTGTGATCTCTCCTCTTTCATTCATGATTTTATTTATTTGGGTCCTTTCTCTTTTCTTTTTGATAAGTCTGGCCTGGGGTTTATTAATCTTATTAATTCTTTCAAAGAAACAGCTCCTAGTTTCGTTGATTTTTTCTACTGATCTTTTGGTTTCTATTTCATTGATTTCTGCTCTGATCTTTATTATTTTTCTTCTCCTGATGGGTTTAGGTTTTCTTTGCTGTTCTTTCTCCAGCTCCTTTAGGTGTAGGGTTAGGTTGTGTATTTGAGACCTTTCTTGTTTCTTGAGAAAAAAGAGAAAGGCTTTTATTGCTATATACTTTCTTCTCTTGACCACTTTTGCTGTGTCCCAAAAATTTTGAACAGTTGTGTTTTCATTTTCATGAATTTTAAAAAATTCTTCTTTAATTTCCTGGTTCATTCTTCAATAGGATGCTTTTTAGCTTGAATGTATTTGAGTTATTTTCAACTTTCCCTTTGTGGTTGAGTTCTAGCTTCAGAGCATTGTGGTCTGGAAATATGCAGGGAATGATCCCATTCCTTTGTACCAGTTGAGACCTGAGATGTGATCCAGGATATGATCTATTCTGGAGAACATTCCATGTGTACTAGAGAAGAATGTGTATTCTGTTACTTTGGGATGGAATGTTCTGTATATATCCGTGATGTCCATCTGGTCCAGTGTGTCATTTAAAGCCTTTATTTCCTTGTTGATCTTTTGCTTGTATGATCTGTCCATTTCAGTGAGGTGGGTGTTAAAGTCCCTTACTATTATTTTATTATTATTGATGTGTTTCTTTGATTTTGTTATTAATTGGTTTATATAGTTGGCTGCTCCCATGTTAGGGGCATAGATATTTAAAATTGTTAGCTCTTCTTTTTGTACAGACCCTTTAAGTATGATATAGTGCCCTTCCTCATCTCTTATTATAGTCTTTGGCTTAAAATCAAATTATCTGATTTAAGGATTGCCACCCAGCTTTCTTTTGATGCCCATTAGCATGGTAACTTGTTTTCCACCCCCTCACTTTAAATCTAGAAGTGTCTTCGGCTCTAAAATGAGTTTCTTGTAGACAGCATACCAATATGTCTTATTTTTTTAAATAAAAATAATTTATTTATTTATTTTTTAATTTCTGATACTCTGTGCCTTTTGTTTGGGGCATTTAGCCCATTTACATTCAAGGTAATTACTGAACGATACGAATTCAGTGCCATTGTATTGCCTTTAAGGTGACTGTTATTGTATATTGTCTCTGTTCCTTTCTGGTCCACTACTTTTAGTCTCTCTCTTTCCTTAGAGGACTGCTTTCAGTATTTCTTGTAGGGCTGGTTTGGTGTTTGCAATTTCTTTTAATTTTTGTTTGTCCTGGAAACTTTTTATCTTTCTTTCTATTTTCAATAACAGTCTAGCTGGATATAGTATTCTTTAATGTATATTTTTCTCATTTAGTGCTTTGAATATATCATGCCAGTTCTTTCTGGCCTGCCAGGTCTCTGTGGATAAGTCTGCTGACAATCTAATATTCTACCATTGCCTGTTACAAACTTCTTGTCCTGAGCCACTTTCAGGATATTCTGTTTGTCACTAAGAGTTGTAAGTTTTACTATTAAATGACAGGGTGTGGATCTATTTTTATTATTTTATTTATTTATTTTAAAAATTTATTTATTTATTGAATTTTATTTATTTATTTGACAAAGAGAAATCACAAGTAGGCAGATAGAGTGGGGAAGTAGGCTTCACACTGAGCAGAGAGCCTGATATGGTGTGCGATCCCAGGACCCTGAGACCATGACCTGAGCTGAAGGCAGAAGCTCAACCCTCTGAGCCACCCAAGCACCCCAGATCTATTTTTATTGATTTTGAGGGTAGTTCTCTGTGCCTCCTGGACTTTGATGCTTGTTCCCCTTGCCATGTTAGGGAACTTCTTTACTATAATTTGCTGCAATATAATTTCCTCTCCTCTCTCTTCTTCTGGGATCCCTATTATTCTAATATTGTTTTGTCTTATGGTATCATTTATCTCTTGAATTCTCCCCTAATTGTCCAGTAGTTGCTTGTCTCTCTTTTGCTCAGCTTTCTTTATTCTCCATCATTTGTTCTTTTATTTCACTAATTCTCTCTTCTGCCTCATTTATCCTAGCAATAAGAGCCTCCATTTTTTTTTTTTTTTTGCATCACATTAACAGCTTTTTTAAAATTTCAACTTGGTTAAATTTAAGTTCTTTTATTTCATTTTTTAAATTTTTATTTCATTTATATTTTATTCAAAAAGCAATTTTATTTCTCCAGAAAGGGATTCTCTAATATTTTCCATGCCTTTTTTGAGCCCAGTTAGAACCTTGATAATCGTCATTCTGAACTATAGTTCTGATATTACCAATGTCCGTATCGATTAGGTCCCTAGCTGTTGGTCTCTTTTAATGTCTCTTTTAATGAAAAGACTGCCTCTTGTCCTTCTTCTCCTTTTTTTTTTTTTTGTGTGTGTGTGTGGTGAGTTTTCTACCTTATCATTTTATCCAGATAAGAATATATGAATGAGAGAATAAAACACTAAAAAGCTGACAGAGACTCCAGAAAAAATACGCTAACCAAAACAGAAGAGACCAAAACAGGGGAGAGAGGAATGGGGGAAAAATAAATAAATAAATAAATAAATGTGTGAGCAGGTGTATAGCCACCCACTTGATTTTGGGTGCATTCTGGTCTCTACAAGAAACTAACATTTTTAATTTTTTAAAAATTGTAAGGAAAGAAAAACTCATATATAAACAAAAATAAGAGTAAACATGATGAAGGATGGAATGGAAGGAAGAATGACTGTAAAGGTGAAAATTAAAAGAGATTTCTAAAAATGAATTGGTAAGATAAGTTGGTTGGGGAAAAAAAAAAACAAGAGGAGGGAATGTGATCAGGCTGGAGACTAGAACAAATCCATGTGCTAGGTTAGGGTGTATTTTGATCTGTTTAGAAGAAACTGTTTCTCAAAATTAAAAGAAAAAAAAAAAAAATATATATATATATATATATATATGTGGTTAAATACAATAAAGGGATAAAATATGATTATAACAATGAAAATTTTAAAAGTTTTTTAAAAAGTTATTGTTGAGATAAAAATATTTAAAAACATTAAAAGAGGAAAGAGAAAATATTAAAAAATAGAATAAGAAAAAAATAAAATTAAAAAAAAATTAACTTTGCAAGCCTAAAAAGGCCATGAAATCTATGTGTTGTTTTCCCATAGGTCTGGAATTCCACAGTTCTCATTGATTGATGAACTAGGTCTTGGCTGGATGCTCTTGATGATCTTCTGGGTGAGGGGCCTCATGCAGTGATTCTCAAATGTCTTTTCCTGAGGTGGAATTGCACCACCCTTGCCAGGGTCCAGTCAAGTAATCTGCTAGGATTCACTCTCAGGAGCTTTTGTTTCCTGAATGCTTTCCATAGAGCTTTGGAGGACAGAAATGAAGATGGTGACCTTACAATAGCCAGCCCAGAGGAGTTGAGAGCTCCAGGCCCCACTCCTCAGTGTGCCCTCAGAGAAAAGCAGTCAATCTCTTCTGTCTCCCTGGTCTCCAGCCACACTTCAGGTTCACCCAGCCCATGACTGAGTATTTCCTTCTCTGGTGCACTGCCCCATTTGGAGTCTCCAAATCCAGCAGATTCTGGCAGTGTGCTCTTGCACCACTCCTCCGGCAGGAAGAAGGAGGGTGGTCTCTCCAGATCTGCCACACTTGTGGGGTCCCTAATTGAAGAGCAGTGGTCTGACTGTGTCTTGGATCACAGTTTAAGGTAACCTGATCTGAGAACTCACTCCTCAGCTCTGTCTCTGTAGCCAGCTTCCCTGCTCCAATACCTGGCAGCTCTGCCACACTCAGACACCCCTAGTCTTTCTGTGACCCCATAGGTTCTGAGACCACACTATGTCCTCAAGGGGCTCCACCCCCACTTAGCCTCTGGAGTGATGTCCCTCAGTGGAGCAGACTTCTAAAAGTTCTGATTTTGTGCTCTGCTGCTTCATTACTTGCCAGGAGCTGGCCCTTCCCCCCTGCAGGCTATCTTCCTGTCACTTCAAATTCACTTCTCTGCACATCCTACCTTCGGAAAGTGGTCAATTTTCTGTACCTAGAATTGCTGGTCTTCTCTTCTGTCTCCTGTTGAGTCTCTGGGTGTTCAGAATGGTTTGATAACTATCTAGCTGAACTCCTGGGACCTGATGATATTTCAGTCTGCTACTCTTCTGTCTTGCTTATTCCTCAAATTTGGATTTCCTGAGAAAACATTGCTTAGGAAAAATTGTAAATATTAACTGTAAACCTGAGTGGATAACAATATATTATGTATTTACTAGATGCAAAGCTATTTTCTCTGAAATATTGGGCTTTTAGAGCAGATTACCATCTACTTAGTTGATTCCAAGGTTTTATTTTTATTTTTTCTTTCAATTACTGTTATTAATTGAATAACTTTTTCCAAACTCTAAAATATACCAGAAACCAACAATGTTTTGATCTAATGAATATTATGGTGAACAAAAAAAAAAAAAAAAAAAAACAACAACTGGTTTTCACCCTCAATGACATTTAGACTGATAGACTACCACAAAATCAAGCCAAATACTACACAGTTTAAAGGACTAATAACTGTCACTCCTGTGTCAAGAGGAATAGGTGGAGATGCTGCTGTCTCATATATCAGACAGGATATATCTTTTCCAAACCTGGTGATGCTATTGTCCTGAAAGATAAACCTCATGGTCATTTAAATATAATGATTATTTTTAAAATCAGAGATTGATGCTTCAAGAGAATATGGTTAAGTAAGGATGTGTGGATTATAATGGAAAATGCCCTGTAGAGATGTAGTCTGATATTAAGGACCCACAAAGTAGAGATTTTAGAGAAATTATGTGAACAACCAATGTTATTATATACAAACTCTTTCCTAGTTTTAGAATTTGTTGGATGTGACAGCAAAAATGAGGCAAAGAAAGCAGCAAGATGAAAATTCAAACACAAAAAGATTGTGACCTAAAGAGGCAATTTACTTTATCTTCATCAATTCCCCAAACCTAGTATAGACACAACTTAAGATAAAGGAAAAAACAAACAAACAAACAGATTTGTTTAGAGGTTGCTCAAAACAAGACCCCAAATTGACACTATTGCCTGCCAATCCCTCCACTACTACTCTTGCTTACTTCTCCATTCTGCTTCTCTTCAGACACTCTTGTGTCTAACTCAAATATAAGAATCAGAATGAAGCATGAGTCACAGGATTTTTTTTAAGGAGAGAAATGTTAACACACTGCTATGAAGTACCATGCACCATAAGAATCATTACTCATGGAAACACAAAATATTAGGTAGAATATCTACCATTGTTATAATAGAATTGCAAACTTAAGATTACTTTCAAAAGAAAGAAAGAAAAAAAAGGTGAAGAAAACTCAACAGAAAAAAATATAAGAGAGTATAAGGATGAAAAGAGCAGATATTTTCAAGAAATAAGAAGGAAATATAGAAACTAAAAGACATAAAAACTAATTGAAAAATAAACAAACAAAAACAAAAGGAATAACTGTAAAATGCTAATTAATGGGTAATCTGAGTAAATCATAGTAAATAAGATTAAAATATAAATGACATAAAATTGAGAGTGTTGTTATTTAATATAGACAAAAGAAATTCCCCTAAAATATATGAAATTCCAAAATAAGAATAGAGTTCAAATGGAAAAGGAAGCATGTTGATGGATAAAATAAAAGATAAAAGATAAGTTCCATGAAAAAGAAACTTGATCCTGAAAATTCGAAAAGCATGTCTTATTTGAGAGAAAAGTGTGTCTTATTTAAGAGAGAGACATTATATATATATGTATATATGTATATATGTATACATATATATATATATATATGAGAAAAAAAGAGAGAACAAGCAAGTAAAAACATGTGGGATTTATACAAGTGGATAACTGTGATAAGAAATTAACCCAAAATTTTAATGTCACAATCTAGCAAAAGTTTGTTTGTAATTTATGCTACATATTCATGGAAATACATGAAAATGATTGCCATTTTCTGGATCAAAATGGTCAAGTATAAACAGTTTCATGTAGTTCAAACTATAAATTGACAGTGGGCTCTGATCACAATCCATTAGCTTCACCAATTAGAACTTGGTGGCTCCTTTTCATAGAAGCATATGAAAATCTACTCTTTTTATATTTTTTCCAAGAAGATTTGTTTATCACCTCCTCTCATATTCCACCACCTAGAACTACTCAAATGGTCTTCTTTTTCAGCAATTGAGTTGGGAATAGTCATCAGTGTTCCCAGAAGATAAGGAAAAGCAAATATTGGCCATTATTTGAAATGTCAATACAGAAACAAGCATAATAAATGGGGAAAAATTAAATAGTCTTCATAGTTCTCTATAACAACATAAGCCAGAAGATGGTTGAGTGATGATAGAAAGTTCTGGCAGAACTAAAATAAAATCTAACAGTTTCTCTATACAGTTCACTTGATATTCAAGTATGCAAATATGTTTAAGTATCCTCTAACAGAGGAGATATAGAGCATAATTATGACATTCATAAAAAATCCTGCAAAAAGGCAGACAAACAGAACTCATCAATCTAATAAAAATGAGAATAAACAGTTTAAAAAGAGATAAACCATGATTTAAGAGATAAATCTATTCATATATAAACAAAGCCTAGACATCTATAACCATTTTGCATATAGAGGAAAATGCAATTTTTAAAGAAATTAATTTTGTAAAAGTAATATAACACAAATAAGTTATTTAGAGGAAGAAGGAGAATTAGAGCTAAAGATGCAGGGGCCCCTGGATGGCTCAGAGGGTTAAACCTCCACCTTCAGCTCAAGTCATGATCTTAGGGTCCTGGGATCGAGCCCTGCATGGGGCTATCTGCTCAGCGGGGAGCCTGCTTTCCCCTTTCTCTCTGCCTGCCTCTCTGCCTACTTGTGATCTCTCTCTGTCAAATAAATAAATAAAATCTTGAAAAAAAAAGAACTAAAGATATGTGTAGTGAACCCACCATATTTTATTTTGAAATCAGTAGGTATTGCTTGATAGAATTAATAGAGATTTTTTTTAAAAAATAATGCATAAAACCTTTACATTTTTTAAACTGCAGAGGAATCTCAAAATTAGCATCTTTTGACAAAGAGTTATGGCTTTATTTTAGCCACTCTTTTAATATTAATTTACTTACATTTTAGTTAAATTAAGCTTCAATATTTTTATTTAAAAAATAACATAACATAGCAGGTTCTGATTTAATCAGTCTTCAAATTCATGACATTTGATAAATGTTTGCTTTAATGCTATTTTTTATTTTTATTATATATATTTTATTATATGCTCACTATTTATGTTTATTTTATGCTTACTAGGTGCCACTCTGTTGTTTCAGATAAAACTGTAAATAAGAGAAGCTTATTCCCTTCCCCTATAGAGTTTGCATTCTACAGGGAACGCATTCAATGAAGTTACCCAAATAATCATACAATATAATTTTCAGTAAATATAAGTGTTATGAAGAGAAATACAGTGGGGTAAGATATAGGACATGGAGCTGGCTATTTTAGGATGGCCAGGTGATCCCTCTCTGTAGTCATATTTTAGCAGAGATCTAATACAATACAGGAACAATATATGCAAAAACCTTGGGGAAGTATAATCTTGGTGGAGGAAAGAGCCAGCACCAAGGCCCTGAGAAGAAATGACCTAAGATCCTTCTAGGATATTCATATGACTGGATCTGAGTGGGGCAAAAGGAGATTGTCTCAGAAAGACAGGACAAGGACAGGGAAGATCACAGAGGGGACAGTAAGGAGTTGCAGTTTATTGGTAAATGTGACAGGACTCCCTTTTATGGTTTTCAGTAAGGGGATAAGATAGTCTGATTTTTATGTTTAATGGGTAATTCTCACTGTTGTGGTGCCGAAATCCCATGAAAGAAAGAAGTAAAGCAGGGAGACTAGAAGCCTATTGAAATGGTCAAGGAAAAGCATTAGTGGGAATTTAGCATTATTGGTGGTACTGATGGTAAAGTGGTCAAAATCAGAAAAAAAAAAACTATGGTTTATTTTACTGAAATATATACATTTTTGAGTTGGTAGAAAATGAATGCTATTTAAAGTCACAGGACGACATAATATCTTCTGGGAGCAAATGTGAAGGGGAGCTTTTAATTCCGTCCATTCATCCATCATCCATTTATCCATCTGTCCATCCATCTAACTGTCCATCTATTATTGATCTGTTTATATACTCACAGTTACATCTCGAAAAATATTCCGTGATGTTATTAGATTTTTAGTAATTTTTTCTTTTGTGTTTCCTTTTTTTTTTGTTCTTCCTCAATGACAAGCTATGCATGTGCCATTTTTATAAAAACAGTAACCTCAGTTATTGAGAGACAAATGGTCATTTAAAAACCAACAAATTAGTGTCTCCTGGAATAATGAGGTTATTTCACCTGAACACTTTTAGTAACAAAAACCAAAACTTAAGTATCATCTCCTAACGTGAAAATGCTGAATGCCCACACATGTCACTTTCTGGACATCTGTGTTTAGAGTTTGCCATTCAGCTTCTATAGAAAGAACCAGAAGAAATGGGTAATAGCAACAAACAGCATATGGTGGGAACTAAAGGGATAAATAATCCAGAGAAAATGTGATTGCTAACAGTTAAATTTTAATCTTTTAGGAGTAATGCCAAATAGTAGATTGAGTAAGAGCTTTTTCAGAATCTCTTGGATAAACTTTTGTTTGTTTTTGAAGCAACACATTGCTAATTAAAAATCCAAATACACTATGCTTCATGTTTAAAAGGCAAATGTTGACATATAACTTTGTCAGATTCTGACAGATTTCGGTTGAGAAATTTTGAATTTCATGATAAAATGAAATAAATTCACAACACCACAAGTTAATTGGACCTGAGTTTAGTCACAGTTTTGTAAATACCTAAATTAGGAAACAGATCATATGACATCGTTTAAAAAAAAAATATGTAACACCACCAGCCTGAAATGTTCCACCCCTGACACATTCTTTGAAACTAAAATGACAAAATGTAACATGCCAACATTTTGAAAAGAATGAAGTAGTCTTATAACAGTAATTGTCACATTATTATAGAACTCACCAGTTCTATTTCTCTCATGATTTCCTTCATTAAAAAATAAAAGCCCCTCCCAACTTTACACTATCCACCTATAATTTTCTTTACCTGATGATGTTCTTTGTTTAATTTGTTGATTTCATGGCTAGTAATCAGAGATAGAGAAAGGTTGCAAATCTGTGGATCTATAACTCAAACATTGGTGTGGCAGCTTCTGGGTATTACCAACAGCTCTCTATAGGGTTTTAGGGATTTTCCAAAACACTATACATCAGTTTCCCGATTGCTAGCCCTCCCATTTATATCAATATTTTAATTTGCTTTACTCCATATTAACTTTAATTTTTTTCCTGTTGATATATTTAACCCCAATTCAATATGTTTTGCCACCTATGAAATTCTATTTTGTATATATGCAACAATAAAACCATTTTGATTACTCCATTAGAGTCTGGACCTTGTCATTTTTTAAACCTATATATTTCCTTTTTTCTAAATTACAAAATTTATAGTGCTTATTATTACTGTGAATGTATTTTTTACTGTATTTTATAATTGGTTGTTGTACCTTGAGAAACTAGAAAAAAGATGGACAAATTAAATCAAAAGCAAGTATAAAGAATGCAACGATGGGGCGCCTGGGTGGCTCAGTGGGTTAAAGCCTCTGCCTCCGGCTCAGGTCATGATATCAGGGTTCTGGAATCGAGCCCTGCTTCAGGCTCTCTGCTCAGCGGGGAACTTGCTTCCTCCTCTCTCTCTGCCTGCCTCTCTGCCTACTTGTGATCTCTGTCTGTCAAACAAATAAATAAAATTAAAAAAAATAAGAATGCAATGATGAAGAAAAGAAACCAATATAAAAGAAATGAATGAATAATTCTAAAGTTACAGTAATAAAAACAACTTGGCTTTGGTTAAAGTATAGACACACAGCACAATGGAATGGAACACAGAGCTTGGAAACAGACTCACAAACACAGCCTAATGAATTTTAATTAAGATCAAAGCCAATTAAGTAAAGAACAGGTAACAATTTTATCAAATTGTGCTAGAACTGTTGATTATAAACACAAAAATACAAGATAATTCACCTATATTTTGTAAATTATACGAAGTTAACTCAGAATGGAATATAAATATAAATGCAAAAATGTAACTATACAACTTCTAGAAATAAATAAGAAAAATTTCTATGCTACCATGTTCACTAAAGATTTCAGATATTCATTAAAAATATGTGACATTATTAAGAAAATGAAAAAAACAGACCATGAACTCAGAGAAGTTATTTGCAGATTGCTTTTATGATAACAAATACAGAATTAGGAACTCTCAAGCTCAATACTCAGTTAAAAAATCAGAAAACAATAAAAACTTTGGCAAAACACCTTAACAAACACCTCACCAAATAATGGTAAATAAGCATTTGAAAATATAATCAACATCAGTAATCAACTGAAAATTACAAATTAAAATAAGATATTGCTACATATGTTTTCTGACAATAATAACTACTTGTGTGGTTGTTGAATTCCCAGACTGTCATACATTTTGGTGGGAAAGAAAATGAGTAGTTACTTTATGGTGTTTTTATAAAGTTAAGTACACATTGCCCAATGACCCCACAATGCCATGCCTTCCTATTTGCCAAAGAAAAGTGAAGACTTTTGATCACACAAAAACCTGTATGTAAATATTTATGGAAATTTTACATATAAATGCCAAAAAGTGGGAACAACGTATATGTCCTTTTGTCGAGTCAATAAATAGAATATTATGCAGCAATAAGAAGGAATAAACTATTAAGTCATGAAACAACATGGATGAATCTTAAGTGTATTTTGCTAAGAGAAAGGAACCAGACATCCCTCCAAACTACATCTTTTATGATGCTGTTTATATGATATTCTGTAAAAAGATACACCTTAGAGATGGCAAACAGTATTTTCTAGGATGCTGGGTAGAAGGCTGTTTTAACTATAAAGGGTCAGCATGGAAAAGTTTTTAGAGTGATTGAACTGTTCTATATCAAGATTCTTGTCGTAGATATAAGACTTTATGCATTAAATTCAAAACCCACAGAATAATGTATCACATAGTGCAAATTTTATAGTATATATATTGAAAAGCTTACAACTTAGAATATAGAGGGAATCCAAAATGTTACTAATGTGTTTTAAATGTTATCAATTTGCAAAAGAGTTAAGTCAGTGTGTTACAAATAGTGGCCATCCCTGAAAGATGGGCATAAATGTATTACAAATGCCTTTTCTCCTTTTTGGTACTTCTCTCCATCAGATGTTTGGCCCAGGGACAAATGTTTGTGTTTGTAGGATCATATTTTACACATAACAACTGTACAAGAAGAAAGGAGAATGGGCATATCTAAGGATATGGCAAAACAACTGCCCTACTTTATATAAAATGGGAAATGTTTATAATGCTAAAAATTGTAATGCCTTCACATATTTCTTAATTTCATTAGTTTTATGAATGAACATACAAATACATTGGATGTTCTCAACAAATTTACTCATTTTTATTAGTGCAATGAAGTGAAATATCTTTTTCGTGACAGATTGTTTAATAATTTTAGTGCTTCTTTGCAAATGGCTTTATTCCTTAATACTTAAGTTGATTAAATTAATTAATCCTTATTAAGATATTCTGGATATGAGGAAAACTCAAAATAAAGTTAATTCCCTCACTTTCAGGGACACCAAGAACAAGATAATGATTTTTTTCATGGGGTATATTGGGTCTCACAAAATATTTAGAAGATCAGGTATCATTTTTGTGCCTTTCTTTATCCATAGCAACCATGTAGGCACTTGATTATGACAGGTAAAGTTCCCAGATTATGTTACACTTCTGAGAAAATCTTTTAGTGACTTAGCATTACTTTCATAATCAAGTCTAAATTCATCTACACAGGCACTCCATTTGTAATCAAGCCATGTTTTTTGAACATCATCATATCTACAAGAAAACAAATAGGTTTTTACTGTTTTCATTTTATTTTCTTCTTTTATCTACTTTCCTTATCACTATTTCATATGAAAGTACAACTTATTCTCATTGTAAAGAATTTGTGTCTCCTTTGAGGTATATTAGCTATTTAAACTCAAAGGGGTATCAAAAAGATAGCTAAATATTCTACTTAACTGTCCTAGTTAAAGCTGCTACTGCTGAACACCACAAACTATCGCTTCAATAAACAGTGAGAGAGAAAATATCGTTTAATTAGAAGAACTAAACTGACCAGAATATGCCAACAGAAACACATTTTCATTTCTGAAACTGGGCTAATTATGGTATAGTCATTTTATTCAAGTGCATTTTTAAGTTCCAACTTAATATACATTCCATTCCATTCTGACATAAATCATGAGAGATTGCCTAAAGAAAATACATGGCCTGCCCCATAGAAAGTTGAATAATTTGTGCTATACTGGATTTTTAAGTAAATAGAGGATTTAATAAGGATAATGATTTTAAAAATGTACATTGTAGGGGCACCTGGGTGGCTTAGTCAGTTAAGCATCTACCTTCAGCTCAGGTCATGATCCCAGGGTTCTGGGATCAAGTCCTGCATTAGGCTCCCTACTGAGCAGGGAGCCTGCTTCTCTCTCTGCCTCTACCCCTGCTCATGATCTCTCTTTCACTCTCTCTCTCTCTCTCAATAAATTAAGAAAAAATGTACATCGTAAAATCCCCCTAATTTTACAAACTAAGCTCAAATCCATTTTATTTTTAAATCTTTACAAAGTAATAGTGGATACTGGAACAAAGATTGCCATCTCTATTGCAAAAGCAACGGCTAATATTTATGGACAGCAGGATATGAGGTACCAAGTCTAGTATTTTAACACATACCTCATTTTATTCTCAAAGCCATCCTACAAGAAAAGGACTACTGTTTTACAATTTAAAAGATACAGTCAGTTAGACTTAAGGGTAAGTGGCAGAGCAGGTACTAAGACTCAGGACTACTTTAATGTTCTTAATCACTACATGTGGCTGCCTCATGAATGAGAAAACCCAAGAGCTAGTATTAGGTAGCTAAGCCAGATGTAGAATCCAAATTTCTAAGTGCTTATCAAACAAATTTTATTTCCATTTCACAAACCACATCTTTTTGTAATGCCTTCTGCAGCATGCACACAGCCTGCTTCTATCGGACTTTTTGTTTCAGAGGGTATGGAATCTATTTGTTCACCAATAAACACCACCTCGCTGGTTACTAAATGCCAGGATACACTGCTTCTCATCCTCATTCAGTCATTAGTAACATTAAAATAGGTACATTGCTGAATATTGATGGTTACATCAAACAGCTCATTTCACAATACCTACTGATCTCTAAGAGATTACTCAGTGCTTTTTACTCATACACCTTTTCACTTTTCTGTATCAGCAAACCAGAGGACAAATATTTGCCATTCATTTAATTGAGAACCAAGATTTTTTGTTTGTTTGTTTATGAAATGAATACTTGGCTCTGAAAATAGTTTTAAACGTAATTATTATTGCTATAGTGGTAAGAGAAAGGAGTATCGACAGCAGCTGTGAGTTCCACCTGGACTATGTCCACAGCATTAATGTAAAAAAGGTTAGGGTGTCTGGATCATATGCTAATTGCCCCACCAGTTTGCATGTGTTTCTGAAATCTTCCAAATGTTAGAATGCTTTGAATTTAAGATTTAGAGTTTTCATGTATATGAGATAACACCAGGTCCTACCGCCCTACCTTAATAAAGCAGTAAGATTCAGGTGTCATTTTCAATTTGTACTCAATTTTTCTTATGGTGTGCACTGAGTCTTTTTTTGTTGGTTAAGAAAAAGTAGAATTTAATTATTTTTAAGAGTTATAAACATCAACTTATTCTTTGTGACAGATAATGCATTCAGAATCTTAAGAAGCATAGCAATAATTTAATTGCAGATAATTTAGAAAATTTAATTGCAAAGATTTGCATTGTCATGGACTAGAGTGAGATAGAGGTTCAAGATATCAACAGAGAAGGCAGTTGTTACAACTAGGATATGTGTAGTCTAAAGAGCTGGAGATGAGTGAAATATTTCTTTGTGTTAACTCTGTATCCTTGGACAAGCTTTCATTTTCTTTCTCATTTATAAATCTGGAATAATACTTATTAAAATGATTTGGTGAGACAGTCCTGCTAAACTCTTATTATAGAAGCTAACCACAGAAAGTATTTAAAATATAATAATTGCCTTTAATGATCATCATTTCCAAATGTCAAATAGCCAAATTAATTTGCCCAGATATTACTTGACCAAATTAATTATATAATATAAATTTATTTATAGATTGCTTATAAGTGTAAAATACTTATCAAAATGGGGTTAGTCACGTAAGGTTACAAGGGAAATATAATATCAAATTTTGTAATATTGCTAACATATGGGATAGTTAATACTGTAATGACCATAAGTGAAAAACATATTCAACATCTTGAAGTCTTCATAAATCTGAAAATATCCGCATGTTTTTCTTTAGTTACATTTTTTTAAAGATTTTATTTATTTATTTGACAGATAGAGATCACAAGTAGGCAGAGAGGCAGGCAGAGAAAGGAAGGGAAGCAGGCTCCCTGCTGAGCAGACAGCCCCATGCTGGGCTGGATTCCAGAACCCTGGGACTATGACCCAAGCTGAAGGCAGAGGCTTTAACCCATTGAGCCACCCAGGTGCCCCTTTAGTTACATTTTTAATTAAAAGTCAGAAATAAAGATGAAGTCCCTGATGTACCTTCTTTAGGCTCATGACAAAGAAAGCCTTAATATTCCCCATAACTTGACTATATTTTTAACAGTTTTGCTTCTAACACTAGGTCCTAATCCCCCTCACCTCAGAACATTTACTTTAGAAAATTTGCAACTCTTTTCTCTGCTTCTGTGAGATATCTACACATTCTTTTAAAGCTTCTTCACAGTTTCACAACCTGGGAATTTAATCATGAAAGGAGATAGCACTCTACCTCCTGGTTTCTGAGAGAGTAGAAGCCTAACTTTAATGAACGCTTTGCTCCAAGTTGTAAAATTACCTCCCATCTTAAAGATAAAGCCAATTAGCAAATTCAGATGGACTAATATCCTACAGTACTTTCCTACCAGCTTATGCCACCCTCTAAACCCTATTAGCATAACCCTGCTTTAGTGGGGTTAAATTCAGACTTGGTTCTGACCCTTCTCTCCTATTCCAATAGTCTCACAAAGTCCTCCTCATCTGTTTAAGATTGCTGTGCAATTTTTGCTGTGATGTGCATTATCTTCCCTCCCCCGTTCCATTGAGAAAATTTGCAGCATTTGCACAAAAATCCAGAAATTGAAAAAAAATACTATAAATAGTTAAAAACTAATAAAACAAGCATAGGCGTCTAACAATACAGTAAATGAATTAATAGTTTTCTCAAAAACAAGTATAATTATGTGTCTTTTAAAGCAGGGTTGCAAATTTTCAGTCATTATTTCTAACATATTACTCAGATTGCAAGATTTTTTTCAATATACTCAAAATTTCTTCTTTGACTAATATCTGCAATAATTAAGGACAATTCAAAAGTTTGGCACATGTATATTTTAATCTCCATGCTTTCCTATTCTATTGTTATCAGTCTTAAGGTGGAACAAGGAATGACATTAAAACTCAAATAACAGACTCTGAGATTTGACTTTGGAAATATCCCACACAAATAAAACGAGATTATGTTTTGACAAGTTTTCCTGCTGAACCTTACTTACCACCTAGCGTGCCTTCCCCTATAAATGGGCTTTTTCAAAAAGACTACATGATGGATTATCCGTTCATTCAGCCTCTTTAAATGACTCACTAGGACCCCTTCATTTACAATGAGAGCAGCTGAGAGAGCTAATTACCAAACTAAGCAAGACACAGCAGGAAGCAGTAATCATTAGTCACACATTCACCACACCTCACCTCCTAGAGGAATACATTTAGGCAAGAGAGTTTTTGCTATCTATTATTATTTGACATGGAGTCAAGTGAAATTCTTGACAGGAAGTATTGGTGGACAAATGTCCTCTCTCAAGAGAAGCTAATTTCCATAAAAATTTTATGGAAGAGAAATAAAGAAACTGCGAGAAGGTGATAAAAATGTTGATAAAGTTAGCGCTTCTCTTTCTTAGTCTCTGTCTCAGCTTTTGAAAAAAAAATGAAAGAATATTAGCAAGAATGGATTTTTAATGAACAAAAAGATTGCATATTTTGCTTTTGTTGTGGCATAACAACTATATTTACATTCATTATTGGCCATTTAGTAGATACCACTATTTTTTTTTAATCCTGCAAAGTTCTTTCAGGATTAATTCCAAAATATAAAAAGATTGATTTTCTTCATAATTTTAATTGTAAAATTCAAGTTATAACTATAACTCATCAGTGAATGATGAAAAAAGAAAGTCTCACCATTTTTACTAATAGAGACCTCCACCAGGCACCTAAAGAAATGACAAGAAAACAAAACAAAACAACAACAACAATGTGTATATATATATGTATATATATGTATATATATGTATATGTGTATGTATGTGTATATATATGTAGGTATATATATGTTAAAGTTTTCTTTTATTCATACATTCTGTATCTCTTTGTTAGCTGCCAAATCATCTAAGACAGCAGTATCAAATCCTTACTGTATATCCAGTCAACAGTATCATTCCTAATCTCATTATATTCATTCTATCAAAGAAAGCAGCAAAATGAATTAAGGAATTTTTTTCTTTCTGAAAGCCTATTGACTGTAGTAAACATCTTTATTTTAGTAAAGGCTCACATTTCACGAGTTTAAAGGTTCAATGTAAAATCATGCCTATGCAATTCATAAACATTTTAATGATATACTCAGTTCTAAGAAAATGACCCATAAAATTTTGAAAGGTCTATTCGATTAATATAGTGTGCTTCAAAATTCCCCAAATGTGCTTGTATTTATAGGAAGCACTATTTTCAGTGTGGATCCAGTCCACAAAATATCCCTTTGAGGTAGAGGGGCTGATGAGATTCCATTTTAGAAAGGCTCCATCTCTGCTGTTTTTCTCTTAGGTCCCATTTATTTATGTTGTATATTTAATCTCTGAATAAGCCAGAGGTTATGTTCCTACTTCAAGGGGGAAGCAAGAAAGTTAATCATGCTTTATTTTATCTTAGGTCCCAAACACCTAATAACATTTAAGAACAGCCAGATCCCAAACATGTTGAGGATGTTAGCTTAGAAAAACCTCAGCTGAAGCTGGCATCAACACCCCTTACCTTCAGTGATTTATGGTATAATACCTATTGTTCACCTGACATTTTTAATTGGACCCTACCCTGGGTTTCTGAAGGAACACATACCTGAAACCCCTTTCCAACATAAATCCTTAACCCAAAGTGGCAACTCATTCTCCTTTCCTTTCCACGTCTTCCAGATGCTCTGTCTGCTATTGATGTGGGAAACAGACAGAAGAAATATATATATATATATATATATGATACTTACAGCCCACTGAGAAGTCCTTGAAACATGCAGAGTGACATTCCTCTAGGGACTCAACTGCCTCAATGATGACACTGCTAAGGGCAAAAGGAGATCTTGGCCAGGCCCCAGGATCCTGTAAGTCTACTTTAACACATAAAAAGTCCTTTGGAAACTTCCTTTATCTCTACCCCCACAAGATACATATTGGTAATCAACCCCTAAGCACATGACCCACTGATATACATCTGAAGGGTCTCATGACTAAGTTTTGTTTTGTTTTAGATTTTATTTATTTATTTGGCAGAGAGAGAAAGATCACAAATAGGCAGAGAGGCAAGAGAGAGGGAAGCAGGCTCCCTGCTGAGCAGAGAGCCTGATGCAGGGCTCATCCCAGGACCCTAGGATCATGACCTGAGCGGAAGGCAGAGGCTTAACCCACTGAGCCACCCAGGTGCCCCATGACTAAGGTTTTTCAGCCAGTAATAAATGACACTTTCCTAACAACAGCTAACCCCCTCAAGGTTCTGGAGAACTTACTTCCAAAATCCCTTAGGGACTTACACGATCCCTGATCCCCTCCAACTTGAAAGTATATAATGGGTCACTCCTCATGATCCCTCCATGCAGTTCTTTCTGCCCAGGGGTCCTGTTCTAGTACTTTAATAAAATCACCTTTTTGCACCAAAGATGTCTGAAGAATTCTTTCTTGGCCGTCAGCTTGGGACCTCACCAGCATTCCAAAACATCATCTGGCAACCCGTTGGGGACCCCTCTCACACTAGAGAGTTTCTTTCTGTTTTCACCTACACTTAATAAACTATCACATTACTATTTTTTGCCAAAGAGATTCATTCTTGGACTCTGCGAGAGTCCAAGACAGGAAGTCTTCCTGCGAGACAGGAAGTCAGCAACACTATTCCCTACCTTTCACTCGTACTATTCAGTAAATTGTTTTCACTTTCTCAGGTTTGAGTTTGATTTCTATATTGTGTGGAACCAAGGACTCTCTTGGCTCCTCCTGTAGGACCATACTTCCCCCCAATTCTGGGTCCTCAGATCTACTTGCCTGTATCATGTTCTCTCAAAAATGCATCTGGATCCTCAGGCAATGGTCACACATGCAAAGTATGATCCCAGCATCCTGATGTGGGGACTGGTAGCTGAGAAATGATGGACACACAAACCAAGCTATGATGATTAGAAATGCTCTGCCAGAGATACAAAATATGGACTGAAAAACAGCCAGTAGGGGCGCCCGGGTGGCTCAGTGGGTTAAAGCCTCTACCTTCAGCTCTGGTCATGATCCCAGGGTCCTGGGATGGAGCTCCGCATCGGGCTCTCTGCTCAGCAGGGAACCTGCTTCCTCCTCTCTCTCTGCCTACTTGTGATCTCTGTCTGTCAAATAAATAAATAAAAATCTTTAAAAAAGAAAAAGAAAAGAAAAACAGCCAGTAAATCTAGATACATGACTAAAGCTTAAATATTACAATCTCTAACATACTGTCTAATTCCTATGATGTAGTTTGAAAATAGAAAACACATATCTTCAACTAGAAAAAAAAAATTATGCAGATGTACAGAGAAGTAAAGCAAGAAGTATGCAACAAGTTTAGGTGCCCCCAGAATCCTTCTTACTCCCAACTCCAGTTCCAGATGTCTATCTGCAGGTGCATTTTAAAAGTGCCACTCTGGTATATTTTTACTACAACTTCTCTCTATCCTGGCAGTAGCTCAAGTTGTATAAGATGACCATTAAACTGTGACGGGTCTTGGTTAATGTCCACTGCTCCAATTCCCTAACTGCTGCAACACTGCACATGACTTTGTATAAAAAGGTGCTGTTACTGGTATTTTGCTAAGTGTACTGCAAGCAATATTTTACTTAACCATCATACCAATTCATGACATAAATAAGATTACATTACTTATTTTTACTCAAAAGAAAATTAAGGCTTTAATACTAAATGTTTCCAAGAACGAAAAGCCAGAAAGTGTTAGAAACTGAACTTTAAATCTATTTTTGTCCAACTCCAAAACTTCTAATATTTCATCAGTGATTATGTAAGCTCTGAAAGGATGATCTGTTGAGAATAAATGATCTGTAATAAAGATAAACAAAAATTCATAGATAAAAATGTTCTCAATTAGGTTAAAAGAATGAAATTCAGCTATTTAACAGTTCAAGAAATAAATGTGTTGAAGAAAAGAAAAAAATAGTATCAAAATTGTTTAATTGGATATTATTATTATTATTATTTAATCATTGTTTAAAATATCATTTTAAAAAGCCAAGATAAGTTTGATGGACCTTCAATCTAAATTTCTAATCTATGTAAACACAGTTCCAAGGTAACTTAACACTTTTCTTTCAATGCTCAGAGAAGAGTTACCAGGGATCGCTATTCAATACTGTTACCCCTGCTGGCCATTTGGTGTAACAACCGATTGTGCCATTGTCTTTGTTGGAAACTACAAGACACAGGTTGCTGCTAGTTGCTACCTGGCAGTATTAGTAGGAAATGTGGAAAATTATGTTATGTTCATATGAAATATGAAATGACCAAGTTCAACTATTATTTTATTTATTTTGTTGTTAGGTAATTATCATTTGTAGCTTTTGTCATAGTGTGTTTTGCCTGCAATTAATTAAAAGATGAAACTTCACGCTTTAATGAAAAAGCACTGAATTTCCCTGTTTTATTAGATTTTTCACTTAGATCAAATGACTGTTGCTCCAAATTAATTTTACTTCTTTTCTTTTTTTTAAAGATTTAAATCTTTTTTTAAAGATTTTATTTATATATTTGAGAGAAAAAGAGAGAGAGAGAACATAAACCATTGATGGTAGGGGCAGAGGGAGAGAATCTCAAGGAGTCTCCCAGCAGAGTGTGGAGTCTGATATAGGGCCAATCACACAACCCTGAGATCATGACCCCAGCTGAAACCAAGAGTCAGATGTTCAACTGACTGAACCACTCAGATGCCCCTAATTTTACTTATTGTCAGTCTCAATTTTGCTTTTACCCTTACAAAAATGAAGTAATACTTTTAAGGCTTTTGTACCATTGGCAGAAGCTTTGCAGATATTTACATAAAAGCAGTCTTATATCAGTGTTAATCTCCAGAAAAACAGAGCTAAAGGGAGATATACACATACACAAAGAGATTTTCTGTGAGGAATTGGCCCTTGTGATGATGGAAGCTGAGAAGTTCAAGATCTGTAGGCAACAAGCTGGAGTCTCAGGAGAGTTGATGATATAAATTCCAGTTCGAGTCCAAAGACAGGAGTAGACCAGTATCCCAGATTGAAGACACTCAGGCAGAGAGAAAGAATTCCTACTCAATCTTTTATTCTACTCGTGACCTCAAAGATTAGATAAGGCCCACTCACCTTGGAAAGGACAAGGTACTTTCACAGATTATTTCCTTGTTATTATATTATACTAGACTTTGCCTTCATTCTTCATATGTTCATGAATGTTTTAGGATTTTATAAGAAAGTTTTATGTTTTTATCATCAAGGAAACAAAAAATCATTTGGCATAAGGTAGAATTACTTATGGACAGAATTTAAAGTCCTGAATGTTTTTATTTTTTTAATTTCACATTTTTGATAGTTTGAACTTTGCTTTTGGATTCAATTAGGATAATATAAGGACATAATAGTAAATTAATTTGATAATATTTTATTCCTAATTTGATTAAAGTGTTCAAAAAATGCTGAACAAAATGGTAAGTTCTAATGAAATCCCATCTCATAGAAAATTCACCTAACATATTTTTTACTCTAGAAAATTTCAATAGCTGATGAGTTTAACCAGGTATCAATTATCCCTATTAGCATTCTGGGGATTTATTAGCTATCTATCACTACAACAAATTACCACAAAACTTAGTAGCTTAAAACAACCGACATTTGTTATCTAACAGTTTCTGGGGGTTAAGAATTCAGAAATATTGGGCATCTGGGTGGTTCAGTGGGTTAAGCTTCTGCCTTTGGCTTAGGTAATGATCTCAGGGTCCTGGGATCAGGCCCTCCATCAGTCTCTCTGCTCAGCAGGGGGCCTGCTTCCCCCCCCCCCCCTCTCTGCCTGCCTCTCTGCCTACTTGTGGTTTCTCTCTCTGTCAATTAAATAAATAAAATCTTAGGGAAAAAAAGTCCTAAGAAATATCTTAGCTAGTTGTTTCTTGTTCAAAGTGTCTCATGAGGATCATTTGAACTTTAGGAGGTGCTGTGATCTCTGAAAGCTTGACTGGGGCTGCAGGATCTGATTCCAAGCACACATATGTGGTTACCAGCAGGAAGCTTCAGTTCTTTGTCACACTGGCCCCTCTGTAAGACTGCACATGATGTGATGCAATTGACAGAATAATACTCTCACAAAGACGTCTGCCCCTAAATCACTGCCAACTATGAATTTCTTTTACATAGTAAATTTCTTTTACTATGTAAAAGAAATTGTGCACACATGATTAAGCTAGGAATCTGAGATGGCGACATTTTCCTAAATATTCCAGGTGGACCAATGTAATTATGGAATTAATAAAAAAGAGGGGCTATAGAGTCAGAGAGAGAAGGCAATGTGACCACTGAAGCAAAGGTTGTGAAATGGCCCATGAGCCAGGAAATGAGGGATATTTCTAGAAGTCAGACAAGGCAAGCTAGACAAGATTCTCCTCTGGAGCCTCCAGAAGGAATCGGTTCTGTTGACTTTTTACTTTATCTCCTTAAGACTCATTTTGGAATTTTAACACCCAGAACTTTAAGAGAATAACTGTGTGTTGGTTAAGCACTAAGTTTGTGGTAATTTTTTTACAGCAGCACCAGAAAACTAATATTCAAGCCTTTTTCTAAAGAGAAAAAAGGAGAAAGAGATCAAGATGGAATCTTCATAATTTCCTTTATAATCAAATTGTGGAGGGTATATACCATCACTTCCGTTGTATTCTATTGTTCCTTCAGACTAATACAGACACAGTGTAGGAGGGGGTTAAGAGCATACATTCCAAAAACAAGGAGTTTGGGGAAGAGGGCATTTGAAACTTTTCTAAAAGGTGGAATATCCTTAAAGCTACAAAATCATTTAAAATAATTGTTTTCATGGGGCACCTGGATGGCTCAGTTAGTTAAGCATCTGCCTTCAACTCAGATCATGATTGCAGAGACCTGGAATGGAGCCCCAATTCAGGATCCCTGCTTGGCAGGGAATCTGCTTCTCCCTCTCCCTCTGCACCTCCCCACCATTTTGCTCCCTCCCTCTCTCTGTTTCCTGTGCCAGTTTGAGATATATGCTTCCAAAATGTATTTGAGCAGTCATGATTTACTGTTTTTGTGAAGGAAGTTTCTATACACACTTAATCTAGTTTTTTCAATGTTGAATGAATTTGATCCTAAATTTTTGAATTTATTTCCAAAACTGAAAAATGTATTTGTCACACATGGTACACACTGATCTAATTCATGCAAAGTTTCTTTAGCCTTGAAATTGTAACAAAAATACTTTTCCAAAAAAAAAAAAGTCTGTGTAGTATTAGTCAAGAATTTTGAGTGTATTATAAAATGGTTTCCTACTAATTTGTCTCAGGCAGTGAAAATGGTTATAGACAGTTCATTTGTTTATTTATGAGGACAAGGCTGAAAATATAACACATATTCAAATCAAACTTTATCAAAAGCATCATGGAAGCCAATAAATGCTCCACCCTTTGGTGGAGATGACAAAATTAAAACATTTGAAATTAGGAATAAAATACTCGGTTTGTTATTAATTGACTAAGAGTTTGTTATAAATTATAGCAAAAGGGGTTAAAAGGCTTGACAAGAGAGAGTATCACTGAACTATTTTTCCTGAGGGAAAATATGAGTGTATAAATAAAGACAGGACTAGAGAATATGTCAAAAAAATGTCAAAAATATGTCAAAAAAAGTGAGGACTACATTTGCATAATGAGGCTAAAGAACAATTATGGACAAACTTGAAAGCCTAGCAAAGATATTTAAATTGATGTAATGTAAGTAGGACGTAATTGTTGAAGTTGACCAATAATGTAAATAATAAAATTACCTTAGCTTGCAGTAGCACTAATCATTTTTTAAACATTTATATTTAGACCAAATATTCAAATAATTAATAACAACAGCTAGGGAATGATTTGGAAAACTGTCAGAAGAAACAAGCTGATTATTCTATATATACATTTGTTTTTTACTTGATGAAAATGGATGAGTGCTGGGATAGAAGTGTTGCAAGCAACAGTGAAGAAAACACATTGCCTCTGTTCCCAGAGGATTTTAAGTAGAGTGAGAAGGACAAAGAAGGATTTGCAATTCTGTAAATGGAATGCTATATTAGATCTATTCACAGATTGTTATTGAAGAGTATAAGTAGGCTATGTTCTATATAGGAGGGTAAGAGACCATAGTGAAACTCCTGAAGGTTAATATATATGGCTGAGTCCTAAGGATGGAAGAGAAATTTACCCAGTAAAGAGGTGTGTGTGTGTGTGTGTGTGTGTGTGTGTGTGTGTGTGTGTGTGTG